>CM066033.1:159567578-159739755 GCA_033557465.1 Ichthyophis bannanicus
CTTCCGAAAACACCTAAAGACTGTACTCCACTGAGCACTACGGCCCAAGCGCATAGCCAGAATCTACAGACTTGGACCAACCTTAGACTCAACTAAAGTTCAATCACAACCAGTGATGGACCCAGCAAACCCATGTATATAACTGTAAATAGCGCACACTAATCAGCACACCCGCACCCATACTGTACATAATCTCACCTGGCATACCCAACATTGCTAATGATCATTTGATGTGTTTACTGCCTTAATTGAAGGATAAGGCAGGATAGAAATATCCTTAAATAAATAAATAAAACTATGGCACCAACACAGGATATGCACTATTCTGGGTGCATCATAGCCCATAAGGGCTAGACATGACTGAGAAATACAAAAGGATACAGATGTAACCTAGGTGTGTCTGCAGGAACTACCTATCACACACAGTAGTACTGATGGGGACCTACAGCATGGCGTATTTCAGCCATGAAAGGTGCTGTGGACCTGGTGCTGGGCGCCCCACCTCACCCTCAGGGTGAGCACAGTACCCGCACAATGTGACAGTCTGTGGCTACTCTGTGCCAGTACCACACACGGTCAGTTCCCCCTACCAGGCCGAGCTGCTGTGGGGGTGCATACCCCATCTTGTGCCCATCTGTCGACTGCTGATTTGCATGTGCAGTGCATCATGGGTACGGGTGGGTTAACCCTATTCTGGTAACCACAGCAGACAGTTTGTGTGGTGACGTGCAGTCCTTCTGCAGCCAGCCAGGGGTTTGTTAGCAGCTATAGAGCTGTAGCCCACTGGTTACTTCACTGCCTGTGCAGCCAGAGGTCATGGGTTCAAACCCATGGTGGGCTTATTTGATAGGGCTGTCTGAGGCATTGTCTATTTTTAATGTACATTAGTGCTGCCAGCAAAAACACCCTCAGAGTACTGTAACCTTAAGGTGCCCCATAAGGCACCTTATAGGGCACTCTATAAGGCACCCTATCAAGCGCCTTATAAGGTGTCCTATAGGGGACATTATAGAGTGCCTTGGCAGACAGTGCACTTTATAATGTGCCCTATGGAGTGCCTTATGGGGTGCCTTATGCGGCACCTTAGGTTACGCCACCGTGAGGGTGTGTTTGCTGGCAGCACTAATTAAAATAAAAGTAAAATGCCTCATAAATCACTACCTAAACGTAAAGGGTGATGCCTCAGCCAGCCTTATGCATACTGGGGGATCAAACTCAAGACCCCTGTACCATCAGTCAGTGTATTAACCATTGTACTACCCCTCTGCTTCTATGTTTGCATGTCTGCGTGCCTACTTAAGATTATCGCGCGTTAATGTGCTTAGCGGCGTTTCGCCCGATAATGTGCGCAGCGCGTGTTATCGCGCGATAATTCCGTTTTGCTATGTTAAGACCGAAACGCCCACTCCTTTTATGGCATTCTGCACACTATCGCCGGGCGGACATTAAGACTGCTTAGTAAACATACCCCTAAATTTCCACACCTTTATCTATTATACAATTTCCCAAAGAATCACATTTAATAAATATCACTTTTTAAATTCTGAATTCAAGAAAGCATATGACCACAGAATATCGTTAAAGATAAGGAAGGACAGACTGGATAGGCCTTATTGGTTAAGAGCACTGGCTGGGGAACCCAGAGACCAGGGTTCATTTCCCACTAGCACTCCTTGTGGCCTTGGGCAAGTCACTTAACCTTCCATTGCCTCAGAAAAATCCAAGTTATCAATATCCCTGTTTAATGTATATTACTAAGTTTAAGTTACAATGTAAACCACTTTGATTGAAATGATAAAGCGGTGTATATAAAACCTGTTAAATAAAATAAAATAAAAATAAAAAATATTGTCTTTAGCTGCTGTCATGTTTCTATGTCCCTGGTGTTTTTCTGCATGTTCTGCTCCATCTCCAGGTGGTAGGTATCTGGTAGTCCTTTCAGATCCCTACAGTGGTCTGCCTAGTTTAGTCTACTCTCTAAGAAGAGGCTAGGAATCACCCCTTTATGGCGTCTACTCTCTAAGAAGAGGCCAGGAATCACCCCTTTATGGCATCCCCTAGCAGGGAGGTCTATCTCTGGGATTCCCGTATACGTTAGGGAGAGTGATCCAATAGTCCCAAAGTCCATTTTTGGTGTGATCCCTTCCCATGCTGGGTCTGACCCCCCTCCCCGCTCTCTGGGCAACTCTCCCCTCCCCGGGTCCAAAATAACCCCCTCTTAGATGGGTCCATACTTCCAGAGCAGGGACTCAAGCAGTGATGGGACATATACCCCATCACACCTGGATGTCCCAGATTGAACTTGGATGCCCTTTCTATAATGCCATTTCATACGTCTTCCAGCCATTTTCATCTAAACTGTGCTCACTTGGGGGCCCAAGACTGGAAGCAACATATAACAAGCCTGTTGCTGGCACTCATACTGCCTTAGAGCTCCCCCTTTGCTGCTGCTGCTGCAGAGTGTGGAATCTGTTGAGAAAGAGAAAGATTGTCACATTTCAAGAGCAGACCCTGAGGAAACTTCAGATCTCATCTCTTGGCCAGGAGTCTTCAAACAGTAGACCAAAACAGCTGTTTTACACACAGTTCTGCTATGTGCCACCACACATTTCTGCCTTCGAGGAAGAGCCTGTGGTGCTGGGGGAGGAGCGACCATACCATACTGGGCTATTCTCTGGTACAGTTTTCCCTAGTTTAGAAACAGTCTGTAAATTCTACCCTCTTTTCAAATCTGGAAGAGTATCTGGTCAGTGAGGATGCAGCAGAGGAAGCCAGCAGGTTAGGTTATATGATGTGTTGCAGTCACTTAGTAATATCCTTTTGTTGTTGGGCCAACACTATGGCTGCCACATGAAGTATCAGGGGGGGCCATAGAGCACGAGGCCTGAGGGACCAGCAGAGTTCCAGGATGCAGAAGAGCCTCCAGTGTCCTCTGACTGCAGCTTGCCAGGAACGCTGCCTTTGCTCCCTCTGAGTCTCTTGGACAGTAATGGTTATTTTTTTCTTGCTTTTTGATGTTAAGTTTTAGCATGGGGGGCTGAAAGGTAGTCACTAGAAATAGGCACTATCCTGGAGAGACTGCAGTGCCAAGTGTCAGAAACTCGGCTAGTAGACACTGAAAACAGAGAGAGTGGTCAACTGCCCCTTAGTATAGCTCTACAC
Source organism: Ichthyophis bannanicus (assembly GCA_033557465.1). Classification (NCBI taxonomy): domain Eukaryota; kingdom Metazoa; phylum Chordata; class Amphibia; order Gymnophiona; family Ichthyophiidae; genus Ichthyophis; species Ichthyophis bannanicus. The sequence continues at coordinate 159,570,741 of CM066033.1, forward strand.
TGGTTCCTCCTCCCAGTCACATGAAAACTAAGGGAAACCAAACAAGGGGAGGTTTGTCTTCAGGAACACAAGATTTTCCAAACAAGTCTGGTGATAGCCATGAATGATGGGGAACCATGATATCCTCTACCATAGCAAATATACATTCATTGGGCCTACTGGTTTGAGGGCAGGACAGGACCTACTGCTGAACACTGACCATGTCTGGCCTTACTGCCGACTTGTGTACTGAGCATGGCAAGGGATCTGTGTGCATGGCCTTGCTGGGCTCTGTCAGCTAGTGTGTCACTGAAATCTGTGCAGGAGTCTGACTTGTGGTAGCCTGATCTCTGCAGCTTAGCATTGTAGCTAGTGCTTCGGTCACCGAAGATTGTACCTGGCTGGGGCTCATGGGCCATGGGCATGTAATGCCGTGGAAGAGAGTGGTAGATGGCAGGGTGGTGCTCATGCTAGCAATACTGCTTGTCAGTGTGACTGCTACATCACCATCACCACCACTGCTCTGCTCTTCCTGGTGCTACCTTTCCTCCTCCTCAGTCACCAGTTTCTCCTTCCAAGAAAGAGCAAAATTTCATTTCATCCACAGGTCTACTACTACTACTTATCATTTGAATAGTGCTACAAAGCATAAGCAGCACTATGCATATAGATGTAAGAGACAGTCTCTGCTCATCAGAGCTTACAGTCTAATCAAGATGAAGAACATCACAAAACTGGGGACTAATGGTAATATCTATATATATATATACACGTAGTGAACAAGAGAGTGAGGATCATCAGGATCCAAAAGCAGCCTCAAAGAGGTGGGGTTTTAGCCTAGATTTGAATAGGGCTAGAGAAGGAGCCCAATGTATGGACTCATATAGTTTGTTCCAGCATATCGAGAAGCAAGGTGGAATGAAAGAAGTCTGGAGATGGTAGTGGCAGAGAAGGGCACAGATAAAAGGGATCTGCCAGAGAAGCGGAGTTCCTGAGGAGGGTCACAGAGATTAGCTAGGATATAAACATCCTCCTTCAGAAGGAGTTCCAACATTTTTCTCATTTGACCATGCAAGACGTCTACCATCATCAAACTCTCTGCTGTTAATCCCTGTTGCTGCCAAAATCCCTCTAATGTCAGCTGTAAGATATTCACTACTCAGATGAGAGGCTCAGGGTAGCCCTTGTGGAATTCAGTTCCTCTATGGCATCAATAAAGGGCTTTAGGATTTTCATCATCTGTGTAATATTTGCCCATCCTGGTGACTCAAGGCCATCAATGATAATCTTGGTCTCCGATGCCATCTGATGCGGGGCTGCCTGTTGCTCCACTAACCTCTTCAGCATATCAAGCGGAATTCCAACTAGTGCTAACATCCCGTCGGAGCTGTTATTCAGATGCCCCTGTTGATGCCTGCTTCTCATGCAGCTAATAACCACCTTTCACACTCAGATGAAAATACAGTTATTTTTTGGCATCTCTTAATCAGTTCCTTCAGGACAGAGCTGCCACTGCCCTTACGCCTCCGACCTAGGAAGCCTCTCACAGCCAGGTGCAGCAGGTGTTCAAGCATCTGATCACATATAAACCCTCCTCTTTCACTGCCTTAACCATATTCATCACACCATCTGTTATAAAGACACCTGGATGCATGGTGCTCTGTTTGTGCCCTGTGTGCCAGCCTTGCAGCACTGCCTTTATTTCTACTAAGGCATGGATCCCCCGTATGGTAACCTGACACTCAATTAAGCCTGGGGGTTCAAAGTTAAGGAAAATAAAAAAAGTGTTTATGATTATAATTTTAATTTTAACCCAAAATTTTAACAGTAGGCTAGGTTTATAACTTTACTTACAAATGTGCCAATCAGGCCTACTTGTATTTCACTACAGAGTGAATTTTCTTCAAAATAGCAACATTTCCACTAAGATAATTAAAAAATTCTGGGCAACTCAACTCAAATTGTACTTTATAATCATTAGACACTTGATAGTCTCTACATGTAGTTGGGTGTTTTCTGTAGACCACACTTTGTTCATGATTGAAAAGCACCTTTCATTTGGAGCATTGGAATATGGCAAATATAAAAAATATTCAACCAGTTTGCATAAATTTTTATATGGTACCTCATTAATTTTGAGGTGTCCAAAGTTCCTTCAAAACCTACGCCCTCTATTAGTCCACAACCACTTCCGCACCATATGCCAGGCCATAATCACTCCACAATTGGATTACTGCAACTTGCTACTTCAAGGATTACCCAAATGTGCAACACAGACCCTACAAATAGCACAAAACACCACGGCTAGACTAATAACGAGCACAAAAGAGACAACCACATTACCCCAACATTAAACTCCCTTCACTGGCTCCCTATCCGATCACGCGTTTGCTACAAATCAATTCTAACGATCTTCAAGATCCTCCATGGCCAGTCTGCTGAATGCCTAAGTGAACTGATCCCAAAAAAGCCGGATACCAGATTGCAGAGGAGACAGCATTAAAACACTCTCAATCACTACTATCAAGACCAGCACCTCACAAACAGCAATCCAGAGAGTGTTCAAATACTACAGCCCTCACCTTTGGAACTCACTCCCTGCCCACCTAAGAGCTACCACAGATATAGCTGACTTCCAAAAACAATTGAAGACCCACCTATTCATAGATTACTACGGCACGGTATTAAATACACAGCATTAAAGATAATGAACGACTCATAACCACACCACCTCAATACCACACAATGCCTAGAACATATCGCTACTTTGTAAATAGTTCTACAATGTTTATTTATTTTTATTTATTTAAACAGTTTTATATACACTTTATCCTAAAATCAAAGCGGATTACACAGTAAACAAGTCATTACATAGCAAACAAATCAAGTGGCAGGGTGTGTGGGTGTGGGCATACAGTGATACATTGAGGTATGTGTGTGTGAGTGGTGTACTATATACAGTAGGAGCTCTGTACAGGAACAATATACAGTTTACATTTTCTTGCTGCAGGCTATCTACAGCTGTAGGCTATATACAGTATGAGCTATTTACATTTTTACATTTTATTGGCAGAGAGGGAGTTTGAACAGTTCGTGTGATGTCCTTGTAGTGTTCTGTGATGAGCGTAGTTTTTAACGTCTTCAAGATGTCTTTGAGGTCTTTTGTTGATCTTAGGTTGTCGGGGAGTGATTTCCAGAGCGCGGGAGTGGTCCGTGATAGTGCTCTTCTTGAAGTGATTAGGGTGATTGGTGGTCTTCATTGAATTGCTCAATGAATAGGGTGGTTTTTAGTAGTTTCCTGAATTCTTTTTAATCTGTTGTTGATTTTAGTTTATCTGGGAGGGCATTCCAGATGGCAGGGGCAGCCAGCAAGAAGGCTCTCATGGATGTGGATCTGTTGGTTCTTGTAAATAGACTGGGTGTTGGTATATTGTTTTTGGTGCTATTTCTGTCTGGTCTTGTGCTTGTTTTGGATCCAATAAGTTCATGTAGTATTTCTGCTGACATGTTGTTTTTAATTTTGAAGATAGTTAGTGCTGCTTTATATTTTGCACATGATGATATTGGTAGCCAGTGGAGGTCATGTAGTATTGCGGTTATATGGTCTTGTCTTGATGCGCTAGCAATGATGCAGGAAGCAGTGTTCTGTATTTGTAGTTGACGGGTGGTTTGTTTGGGTAGACCTTGATATAGTATATTACAGTAATCCAGTACAGGTGTAACGATGACCTGGCATACTGTGCAGAAGTGTTCATTGCTGAAGAGAAGTTTTAATCTCCGGAGCGTTGCGAGTTTGAAATATGATGTTTTGGATATCTTGTTTATATGTGACTGGAGGGTGAGTTGCTTGTCTAGAATCACTCCAAGGTATCTGACTTCATCTTTTATTGTAATTGGTGTATTGGATATGTTGATAGAGGTAGGGTGAATGAATGTGCTGTTTCTCGTTATGATGATTGCCTCAGTTTTTTTATGTTGATGTTTAGTTTGTTATTATTTAGCCAGGTTGTTGTTTCTTGAATGCAGGTAGATTTGGTAGTGTAGTCTGGTGAGTCCAGTTGAATGGGAGTATATGCCATGATGTCATCGGTGTATATGGCGTATTGTATTTGGTATTTGTTAAATATTTTGCAAATAGTTTGAATATAAATGTTGAAGAGAAGAGCTGATAGTGATGAGCCTTGAGGAACTCCTTGCGTGGTTTTGAAGGGTGCTGAAGTGAGGTTCCCAGTATTTACTCTCTGCTGTCTGTCTTCTAGGTATGACTGAAACCATTTAATAGTGATTTCTCCAGGACCAAGCAGGAAGTCAGTCCTCACTTATGGGTGACGTCGGCGCCGACGGAGCCCTCGCGGAGCAATTTTCCCCAGCTTTCAAAGAAAGCCTTTGGGAATTGCAGCGCGCATGCGCGGTAGTCTTCCCGCCCGAAGGTGCCATCTTAGCCAGTCTTCTTTTTTCCGCGGAGCCCTACAGACGTCCCCGTCTTGTCCCCGCGAAAAAGTTGATTTTCCTCTGTATTTATCCTTTTTTCTTTCGGTTCGACGCCGGTCGTTTTCCCGCCCGGACTCGCGACGCCGGTCTCGAGTCCTCTAACGGTTTTTTCGGTTTTTCTGACTTAGTCAGCTTTCGTTTTCGTTTTTTCCCTGGCAGCCCGGTCCTTTGACCTCGCAGGGGCCCTTTTTCCCCCGATGGCTGCCAGTGGCTTTAAGCGGTGTGGTCGGTGTGACCGAAACATGTCACTCACCGACTCACACGACCTTTGCCTCCGCTGCCTGGGCCCAGATCACGAGGAACTGATCTGTGGGCCCTGCAGCAAACTGTCCTCGAAGGCGTTGAGAAGTCGGCGGCATCAGCGCGAAAGAATCTTCGCTGACCCCAGCCGTACCCGGACCTCGTCGGAGGCCTCACTGTCGAAAGGCTCCAGTTCGGACCGTCGACGGAGCTCCTCCGACCGGGGTTCTCCCTCCGGGGACCATCGACGGAAGGAAAAACCCGCGAGGGCGGCGTCGGTGGACGCTCCTGGCTCCGCGAGGGCCAGGTCGCATAGCCCCGACAGCCGCCCCGGGTCCTTGGAGAAGGAACACCTCCCGAAGCGACCTCGCCTGGAGTCGGAGATGCCTGCCCGGGTAAGTCCTGTTGTCCTTCTGGACTCGCCTCCGCGTCAGCCGACGTCGGGCCCGACGCCGTCGGGGCCCGAGTCGGGGGCTGCTGGGTCGCCTGAGCTCGGACTCAGGTTGACGGCCTTGGAGAGCAGATTGTCTGCCTTCATGGACCAGCAGCGGGCACTGCTCGCTGGCTTCGCTGGCGTCGCTGCCCCGACCGCCGGGACGTCGACGTCCAAGTCGACCCCGGAGACCGAGCCGATCCTCGAGTCGATGATCCCCAACAGGGCCAGCAGGCCAAGGGACGGGGTAACGGGTCCCGTAGGCAGCAAGCCCCCAAGCCTGCGCCACCAGCCCCTGCTCAGCAGGGTGGGGGTTTTTGACTCGCTCAGCATAGCCTCTCCCCCCCCGCTGGTTCCCCCCAGCACCGGAGGCCGGCTGGTTCACTTCGCCGACAGGTGGTCCAGCATCACCGCAGATGCCTGGGTGCTTCAGGTCGTGCGAGAGGGCTACCTTCTCCACTTCCATCAGGTCCCTCCCTCCTATTTTCCGGGAGAGCCTCCGCGCCCCCCTCTGCACAGGGAGTTGCTCCTTCAGGAGTTAGCAGGTCTTCTGCAGGATCAGGCGGTGGAACCGGTGCCACACCACCTGAGAGGTCAGGGCTTCTATTCAAGGTATTTTCTGATACCAAAGAGAACAGGTGGCCTCCGACCCATCCTGGACTTGCGCAACCTCAACAAGTTCCTTGTGCGGGAGAAGTTCAAAATGCTTACCCTTGGAATCCTTCTGCCCTACCTCCAGCAGGGAGATTGGCTATGCTCCTTGGATCTAAAGGATGCTTACACGCACATCCTCATCCACCCAAGCCACCGCCAATACCTAAGGTTTGTGGTGGCAGGAAATCATTACCAGTACAGAGTACTGCCCTTCGGCCTGTCCTCCGCCCCGCGAGTCTTCACAAAATGTCTCGCGGTCGTGGCGGCCCATCTCCGGCTTCACGGCCTCTATGTTTTTCCGTACCTCGACGACTGGCTCATCAGAGCAGCGTCCGCTCAGGAGGTCACCACCGCCACGTGCCGCACGGTGACTCTGCTGCAGCACTTGGGCTTTGTCATCAACTTCGCAAAGTCCACTTTGCTCCCCTCACAGGATCTCGAGTTCATCGGCGCAAGGCTGCACACCCCTCCGGCGCGAGCGTACCTACCGCTCGACAGGGCTCAGCGGCTCATGGACCTAGCCGACCGCTTTCGCAGCCAGCCCCTGGTCTCCGCCAGGCGCTTCCTGAGACTGCTCGGCCATATGGCTTCCACCGTCCATGTGACCCCCAATGCCCGCCTGAATATGCGGCCTGCTCAGTGGTGTCTCCGCCAGCAGTGGCGACAGGCCACGGGCGGCCTAGCAGACCTGGTGCGCGTCTCCGAGCCGCTGGTCTCGTCTATCCGGTGGTGGCTCCGGCAGCCGCACCTGGTATTGGGAATGCCTTTCCAGTCACCTCAGCCGACCCGGGTGCTGACCACCGATGCATCCCTCCTGGGCTGGGGAGCCCATTGCCAAGAGGCACGTACTCAGGGCCTCTGGACCAAGTGGGAGTCTGCTCAGCAGATCAACTTCCTGGAGCTCAGGGCGATCCGCCTAGCTCTCAAGGCCTTCTCCCACCTGACCTCCCAACAGTCCGTCCTTGTCCAGACGGACAATCAAGTTGCCATGTTCTACGTGAACAAGCAGGGGGGCACGGGCTCCTTCCTCCTCTGCCGGGAGGCACAGAAGCTCTGCTCTTGGGCCGTCAGTCACGGCATTCTCCTCAAGGCAGTTTATCTCCCGGGCCAAGAAAATTGCCTGGCGGACAAACTCAGCAGGGTCCTCCAGCCGCACGAGTGGCGTCTGGACCCCTTGATCGTTCAGAAGCTCTTCCTCAGGTGGGGCCTCCCCACAGTGGATCTCTTTGCCAGTCCTCACAACCGGCAGCTTCCTCGCTTCTGCTCTCGTCAGCCTCACCCCCTTCGGGTGGCGGCGGACGCCTTTCTGATCTCATGGTCGGGGAGCCTTCTGTACGCTTTCCCTCCCATCCCGTTAGTCTCTCGGACCCTTTTCAAGGTTCTCCGAGACAAAGCTTTCATGATCCTGGTGGCCCCTCGCTGGCCCAGGCAGCCGTGGTTTCCGCTCTTGCTGCAACTGGCGGTGGAGGATCCAATCCCTCTGGGGGTGCAACCGGATCTCCTCACCCAGGATCAGGGGTCCCTACTGCACCCCAACCTCAGGTCTCTCAACCTCATGGCCTGGCTGCTGAGAGGGTAGTCCTTGCTCCTCTCCTCTTGCCGGCAGAGGTGGAGGAGGTCGTCTTGGCTTCGCGACGGCCTTCTACCCGCAAATGCTACGCCCTTAAATGGCGTCGCTTTGCAGTCTGGTGTACCCAACAGTCTCAGGATCCCTTCTCCTGCCCGGTGTCGGTGATCTTACAGTACTTGCTACACCTCTCTAATCTGGGACTTAAGTCCAACTCCGTCAAAGTTCACCTCAGTGCTCTTTCCGCACATCATGTGCCGGTGGACGGCAGACCTCTCTCCAACGACCCTCTCGTAGCGAGGTTTCTCCGAGGTCTCCTACTACTTAAACCACCTCTGCGCCCGCCAGCGCCTGACTGGGACCTGAATGTGGTTTTACAGCGGATCACCTGTCCGCCTTTTGAACCTATGGCTACCTGCTCTCTCCGTTTTCTGTCTTGGAAAACGCTGTTCTTGATAGCCCTCACTTCCGCTAGGCGCGTAAGTGAATTACAGGCCCTCGTGTCTGATCCCCCCTACACTCGGTTCTACAAGAATAGGGTAGTCCTACGGACTCACCCAAAGTTTCTGCCTAAAGTGGTCTCCCCTTTTCACTTGAATCAGGAGGTGGTACTTCCAACCTTCTTTCCCAGACCACACTCCAGCCGAGCTGAGACGGTCCTCCATACCCTGGACTGTAGAAGGGCGTTGAACTTCTACCTTGACCGTACGCGGGAGCACCGTAAAGCTGCGCAGCTTTTTGTGTCCTTTGACCCCAATAAATTGGGGCTCCCGGTCTCCAAGCGTACTCTGTCCATCTGGGTTGCGGACTGTATCTCTTGGGCTTATGGGGCAGCCGGACTCGCCTTAGAAAGTCGAGTCACGGCTCATTGCGTTCGGGCAAAGGCCACGTCAGTGGCTTACCTCCGCTCTGTTCCGCTGGCAGACATCTGCCGGGCCGCTACTTGGTCTTCGAGCCAGACTTTTGCGGTCCATTACTGTCTCGAGAGGGAGTCCCGTCGGGACAGTGCTTTCGGACAGGCAGTCCTCCGTAATCTCTTTGAGGTCTGAGCAACTCCTACCCTCCATCCCGGATGTGGGCTACCGGTGGGTGATGATTCAGCGAAGATTCTTTCCTTCTGTGCTGCTGAGCTAGAGGGAGCTCATTTTTGTGCTTAGGGTCTCCGGTAGCCTTGAGCTTGGGAGTCCCATAAGTGAGGACTGACTTCCTGCTTGGTCCTGGAGAAAGCGTAGTTACTCACCTGTAACAGGTGTTCTCCAGGAGCAGCAGGAATCAGTCCTCACTACCCTCCCTCCTCCCCTTGGTGTTGCAATCGTCTGCTTATGTTCTTTTTGCAAATTTTTATGCTGTCTTTTTTAGCTATGTCATCTGACTGGCTAAGATGGCACCTTCGGGCGGGAAGACTACCGCGCATGCGCGCTGCAATTCCCAAAGGCTTTCTTTGAAAGCTGGGGAAAATTGCTCCGCGAGGGCTCCGTCGGCGCCGACGTCACCCATAAGTGAGGACTGATTCCTGCTGCTCCTGGAGAACACCTGTTACAGGTGAGTAACTACGCTATCTTGGAGGTCAATTTCCCTTAGACGCGTCAATAAGATGTGATGAGAAACTGTGTCGAAGGCTGCTGAAATATCTATAAATATTAATGTTGCACTGTTAATTGGTTACGTCTTGTGATTGTTACTGTTTATTGTAAAATAGTTCTAAAGAACCTGTTCCCTGTAAAACTGTTTGGGTTCATTGTAAACTGCCTTGTTAAACATGAAAGGCGGTATATAAATAATGTCAAATAAATATAAATAAATAAATAAACAAACCCTTCCATTTTTCGTCAACCATGGTGTCTTTTTTTTCCGTTCTTGAACTTTTTCTTCAGAAACAAATGACTTAAGAGAACTTATCAAAAGTTCAGTATCATTTATGGCTGATTCTAGGCCTAGTCTTATAGACAAAACATTTTCTAAAGATGACTCTAGCTCACACCACTCAGACTCAATTTTTAAAGTCACATTTTGGAAAATCATTGCCTGACTGTGCAGAAAGGACAGCCAAACATCTGCTGATTCATTCTCAAAAGAGTTTTTTATTTATTTATTTAACATTTCTTATATACCGCCTTTCATGATATCAAGGTGGTTTACATTGAACAAACTGAAATTACATTGAACAGGGCATTATAACTTGGAGATAACTATTTTACAGGGAACATGGGCTATGGAGGGTTAAGTGGCTTGCCCAAGACCACAAGGAGCACCTGTGGGACTAGAAACCCCAGTTCTTCCAGCCCAAGGTTGCTGTCCTCTAGTGGGATTTGAACCCCCAACCTTCTGGCCTGAAGTACCTTGCCCCAACCATTAGGCCACTCCTCCACTCCGATGATAACTGGGCATTTTTTCTGGCTCAGAAAATATGATTTCACTGGTTGAAACATTTTAATTAACTTCTCTATGGCTGGTAGTAAAGCCAGCCACTTAGTGTTACTGTATCCAAGGAGCTTTTGATACTCACTCTCAACAAAGTCACACATCTCTTTAAGTTCTTCAATTCTCACTGTATAAATGTGAAAATGTCTGAATATCTTGTCAACAATAACCTCAATGTCAAATGGCAGGCATTCGGCAGCAGTGCTGATACAATTGTGAGCAATTTGAACTGCACAGTTTGCAGCAATTAAATTACTTCCTAAATCTTTTTGCAGCTTGTAAAACAATATTACTACCCCTCCAAGTGGCCCCACCAAAATTGCAATTGGTATTATCAGTACACAATACCTTTAACTTCAAAGACATCAAGAACTTTCTCAGGAAAAAAGTACCTTACTAAAATAGGGCACACTTTAATGCTTCCATGGTTTGAGAAATCACAAAAAAACTGTTAAAAAACTTGTCTCAGAAAGATCTCTCTTGAGGGAATCAAGAGTCAAGTTTGAAAACATTATAGACAATTGCTTCCGTTTTGGTTCGCACACAAGAGTATTTTTCATCAAACATTTTTTCAACAACTTTGAAGTACAGTCTGATGACCGAAAAGAATCGTTGTGGACAGCACAGTGATAAGCCCATGTACCCTGCTCAGTTGTAGCCAGTGACTGAGTTTTCTGTCATCAAAAGTTTGACTTAAAAAAAAGAAGTCACAGTTCTACTTGAAGAAGCACTTACATCTGCTGTCTTGTGTTTGTCCGTCCTTAGGTACTGAACAATGTCACTGTTCCCTGCATGTGCAATTGAAAAGGAAGACCAGCATTTGTTAGAAAACACCATGCTATTGCCAGAATGTTTCTTAATGAACCGGTATTCATTTTGTAGTTGGTCATTAAAAAAACACTTTCTTTTCGGCATTTTATTATGAAAATAAAGTCTAAAGGTGAAATAGAAACACGTATCCTAGGTTAAGAGCCTACACAGATGACAGAATCAATGAAATCAGCTGACCACTGACCGTGATACTGATGTTGGCCCCAAGAACAAAGGCACCAGCTCTGTGGGTGTTTGAGCCCTCACAATATTTTCTCCTGTAGGTCTGTATGTCTGTAGCAAAAAACAAAACAAAACACCATACTCCAGAGTTGCAGAACAAGGGAGAAAGGAAGGTTTCTGTATCCTAGCTACTGCTCCCACTTCCCCCTGCTCCCCATTGGCTGGCTGTGTCTGCTGCAATCTATTGCCTGTTTTGTCTCATTGATGGTTACCTGGGCTTTGGGGAGGAAGCAGAACCAGATTTATCAGATGTGCTGAGGACTCAGGAGTTTAAGATTGCCAACCATCTAAATTATTTTAGGATTCTACAACTTTGTAAAGTAGTTGTCATCATCAGAATGACATCTAAATTGTCTGGGTATTTTTTAGAGTTTAGCTCTACAGTGCTCCCCCCTCACTGTGCAGAGTAAATGGTAGATTCCAGCCAATAGAAAGACTGCACTAGTCATAGGAAGGGTGGGCTGCACAGGTCTGGGAGGAAGTCAGTGGAATAAGTGGGATTCTTGGTGGGAGTGAGTGGGGTTGCTGAGAAAGGGTAGAAATGTAAGAAGAATGGGGTAAAGTGTGAGGAGGCTATTGCAGGCTGAGCAAAAGAACTGGTAGCAAAAGCAAGAACTGGGGGCATTGAAATAGAGGCATGCAGAAGCAGCACAGCACCAGTAGACAGAGATGGAATCTGTCTGAAAAGTGCTAGTGTGCATGTGTGTTCCTGATTTGGGGATGAGGGGGGTGGATGAATGCATGTGCATGTGTGTGTGACTGAGGTACAACAGACTGCATGCATGTGTGTATGTTTCTGTGTCTCTGATGGAAATAGTCTCATATAAATATAGTTTCTCTTTGAAAATTTCAGCTGGAGTGGAGACGTCTACTGGTACAAATGTGGAGGACTGTAGAAGTGGGACATGTGTTTTAAAATAGGGGACATTTAAGCATCCCAACCAAAGTAATATGATTCCAGGGACAAATCCTTAAAATATGGGACTGTCCCGTATAATATGGGATGGTTGGTCACTTTACCATATGGTTGTCATTCATTACCCGCTGTGTAGCCCAGCCCATTGGTACCTTCTTGCTGTTATTCCCCTGTTAGACTTGCAGCTTGTTCCTGCTGTGGCTGACTGCTACCAGTGTGCTGTCAGGAGAGGTAGGCATGTGTATTGTTCTGATTAGCCCAGATCTCAATGGTGAAATGCATGCTAGTATCAGTCTCTGCATTTGCCAGTTTGCCTGCAGCTGGTGACGCAATTCATTATACAGGCTGAGGATCATCTGCCTACTAAAATTGTCTTCAAGGGCACTTGGTATGTGGGAACTAAGATAAGCAGCAGCTGCTTAAACCCCACCTTCTCAACCATAGTTCAGGGGATGGTCACCTACGGCTGTCATTTCCCTGTTGTACCAGGTCACTATCCTTGATACTGTCTGCTGCAAGCCCCGTGATGCTAATGAACACCACTTCATATCTTCCATGGTGGCTTGCTTTAATCTTATTCTCCTTGTGTCTCCTTTCCTTTCCCTATTTGTACCCTTGTTCTCAACTATCATACTGTCTGTCTTGATTAGATTGTAAGCTCTGATGAGCAGGGACTGTCTTCTAAATGTATCTGTACAGCGCTACATATGCCATATAGCACTATATAGTAATGCACACCAGGCCTCCTGTAATGTCATTTCATTGACAGAAGAGAATAGGAGCTCTGCTTTGGAAAGATGTTTCATTTTTCCTGTACCTTTCCTATCGCTGCTATTTCCACTCCTGGATGGAGTTCCAGGCCTACGATCAGCCCCTTGCTTTGTACCAAGATGGAAAGGGTGCTGTTTTTCCATGCAGCATGCCACTGTTTCTAGGATGACCCATCAATTTCCCTCTGCAAATGTGCTGCCTACTGTAGGGGATAATAGCTTATAGATAAAAAAAAAAGTTAAAAACTTACTTATTCCTGGAGCACTTCTCCCAACCACCTTAATTCTTAGCCCCCTGCTCCCCTCCTCTTACCCATACTATCTCAATGTTGATTATAAAAAACCATATAGTATCTCTTACTCTGTATATACCTTGTACATAGTTACTCTCTGTAAATAGTTCCATGTATTGTTTCTAATTTCTGACACACATATTTATCCTTGTTCATTGTTCCATGTAAACAGTTGAAACATACTGCTATATAATGTTCTATGTAAACCGTCCTGATTTGTAGAAGGACGGTATATAAAAAATGTTAAATAAATAAATAAATAAATAACTTATAGATATAGGCGCTCTGGTTTACTAGCTCCTCAAGTTACATAATCTGCACGATCTACGAAACTGACACAGGTATATAAATTTTTGTATTGAATCTGATTTTTATTACAGATTACTAGTACTTCAGGAGGATCTGACAAAGGTTTATATTTGGTTACATTCAGAACTAATAATACAATTATTATCTCATCATAATTCCTACAAGAAAGGCAAGCAAATATACCTAAGATGGCTATCTATCCCTCTAAGAAAGACAACAAAATTTATACTGCACCTGGGAGTCAGATGACTGCAGAGAGAAAGAGAGCTCCTTGGCAGCCTGTGATGAATAACCGAAAGAGACAGAGAAATGTAAATAGCAGACTACAGTCATAGTTACAGTTCTGTTAGATTTGATATGTTGCCTAAATCAGTGCAACTTGGCGGTTTACATAGTAAAGAAACATAGATGAACAAAAACAAAACAGGGTAGTTGTTTGCCCAGTGAATCATAGCTTGTAAGGCACTTAGGATAGGCACAGGGCATGTAGAGAGATAGTCAGAGGGAGAGATTGTTGCAGATCTTCATGGGAGCAGCATTTAGTCAGGCAGCTGTGGCAAAATCTTCTTTCTTTGTTCTTCAACCCTTTATCCCTTTTTGCTTTACATAAGATCAGCCAGTTCACTGATGAGTCTCCACATGATTGCCTTGGTCCTGGCTTCAAGGCTTGAATTGGAGACCAGACATTAGCATGAGGGTCTGCTAATAATGGTTAGGGATCACATGGCTTTGGAATTTGGGAGGTCTGGTTACGTTCAGGAGGGGAGTAGAGCCTCTTGGAAAGAATCCCAAGGTATTTATTTTACGTTAATGTACAAAACTAAGGCAAAGTTTGTAGTGTCTCTGTTTCTGTTCAAGGAAGCTGTGTTTGTGCAAGCTATCCACATTCTGATAGTGCAGACTACACCTTATTACGGCCAAGTTTATACAGACTCCATCTTATGTGAATAACTAATGCAGTTTACGTCTGTGGTTCCTGCATTACAGTAATTGCATTCTGCATACCGCAGGTCATCAAGCATTTTAAAATTCTCCCACGCGTGTGAGTTTCTACAAGGCTTGTCCTGTATTTCCTAGGGTGACGGGCTGCTGCTCTTGATGCTGCTGCTGGAGGAGAGGATAAAAGGCCAGCAGCATCCTTACTATTTTTTTACTGTCCACTCTACCTGTGAGGTGCTTTTGGCCTTGGCAGTGCTATGATCACTTTTTACCTCCTCTCCAGTTGGTACACTAGCAGCAATCTCTTCAACAGTCTCTCTAGCCAGTGCACTTTTAAGATCTGATGATACTACTACTACTACTGAGCATTTGTATAGCGCTACAAGTCATACGCAGCGCTGAGCAGACATGTAAGAGACAGTCCCTGTTCATCACTTACAAACTAGTCAAGACAGACAACACAGAAGGTGTAGGCAGGGATAAAATAAGGGGGGGGGGGGGAAGGTAAAGAAACAAGGAGATCAGGTGAGTCAAGATCCAAAAGCAGCAGCAAAGAGGTGAGTTTTCAGCCTGGATTTGAAAAGGGTCAGAGAAGGTGCCTCGTGTACAGACACACGTAGTTTATTCCAGGCATAAGGTGCAGCAAGATGAAAGGAGTGAAGTCTGGAGTTAGCAGTAGAAGAGAAGGGAACAGATAGAAGTAGTTTGCTAGAAGAGCGGAGTTCCCGAGGGGGGGGGGGAGGGTGTAAGGAGAGATAAGAGAAGAAAGGTAGTGAGGAGTTGCAGAGTGAATGCATTTATAGGACAGCAGGAGAAGTTTGAACTGGATGCGGAAATGGATAGGGAGCCAATGAAGTGACTTGAGAAGAGGGGTAATATGGACATGATGAGGCTGGCAGAAGATTAGCCGCAGAGCAGAGTGTTGAACAGATTGAAGGGGAGATAGATGATTCAGAGGGAGACCAGCAAGGAGTAGGTTACATTAGTCAAAATGGGAGGTGTCTAAAGAGTGAATGTGTCTTAATAGTGTGTTCAGAAAGGAATGGGTGGATTTTGTTGATATTATAGAGAAAGAAATGGCAGGTTTTAGCTATCAGGTGGATGTGTGTGGAGAAGGAGAGAGAGGAGTCAAAGACGACCCCAAGGTTGCGAGCCAAGGAAACAGGGAGTCATAGAGTGTTATCCACAGAGACTAAGAAAGGAGGGAGGGAAGAGGAGGGTTTAGAGGGAAAAATAAGAAGCTCAGTTTTGTCCATGTTAAATTTCAAGCGGTGGTGAGACATCCAAGCAGCAATGTCAAGCAGAGATTTGGACCTGGATTGCTGGAGAGATTTCAGGTGTAGAGAGGTAGATCTGGGAGTCCTCGGTGTAAAGATGGTACTGAAAGCCATGGGAAGAGATGAATGCAACAAGGGACTGGGTATAGAGAGAGAAAAGGAGTGGACCCAATACAGATCCTTGGGGTACACCAACTGAGAGTGGAATAGTAGAAGAGGAGGATCCACCAGAACAAACACTGAAAGAGATATGGGAGAGATAAGAAGAGAACCAGGATAGTACAGAGTCCCTAAAACCAAGCGAGGACAAGGTATCAAGGAGAAGGTTGTGGTCAACAGTGTCAAAAGCAGCAGAAAGATTAAGAAGGATGAGGATTGAGTAAAGGCTCTTGGATTTTGCCAGGAACAAGTCACTGGAGACTTTGGCAAGATCTGTTTCAGTAGAATGAGAGGATGAAAGCAAGATTATAAAGGATTCAGCAGGGCTGAGAGGAGAGAAAGTTGAGGCAATGGTGGTGAGCCACATGTTCAAATAGTTTAGAAATGAAAGGGAGGGAAATGGGTCCATAGTTAGAACAGGTAGGATCTAGTGAGGGTTTCTTGAGGAGAGGTGTAATCACAGCATGCTTGAAGGCTGAAGGGATAGTTGCAGTGGAGAGCGATAGGTTGAGAATATGAGAGATGGAAGGGACAACAGTGGAGGAGATGGGGCTTAGGAAACGAGTGGGGATAGGATCAGAAGAGCAGGTAATGAGTTTGGAGGAGGAAAGAAGGTGTGTGGTTTCCTCCTCAGAGATCATAGAAAAGGAAGAAAGGGTAGCAGAGGTAGGGGGGAAAAGTTGGGAGTGAAGAGGAAAAGGAGGGGAAGTAGCTGACCTCGTGGAGAATTGGAAGGTGATCTTGTGGATTTTGTCATGGAAATAATCAGCCAGGGTTTGGGCAGAAAGGGAAGGAGGGGTCAGAGGCAAAGCCACCTTGAGGAGAGAGTTGAGAGTTGTAAAGAAATGGTGAGGGTCAGAGTCAAGAGAGTTAGTCAGATGGACATAATAGTCTTGGTTGGCGAGTCCTATCACTGACTGGAAAGAGACAAGCATGAATTTGAAGTGTAGAAATTCTGCAAGGGTGCGGGATTTGAGCCAAGTGCACTCAGCTGAATGGGCACAGGAACACAGATAGCAGGTAGTGGAAGACAGCCAGGGCTGGGGTATAGTACACCTCAGAGGACATGGCATGGGCAGAGCAAGAGCATCAGGGCAGAGGAGAGTGCAGTGTTATAGGAATCTACTGTCTCATCAACAGACTCAGATGACATAGTGGAGGAAAGATGTTTTGTGAGTCAAGGAAACAGGAAGGAGTAGAGAGTTATCCACAGAGACTGAGAAAGGAAGAAGAGGAGAGGAGGTTTTAGGGGGAAAGATAAGAAGTTCAGTCTTGCCCATGTTCAATTTCAAGCGGCAGTGAGATATCCAAGCAGCAATGTCAGAAAGGCAGGCAGAGATCCGGGTCTGGATTGCCGTAGAGATTTCAGGAGTAGAGAAGTAGATCTGGGAGTCATCGGCATAAAGATGGTACTGAAAGCCATGGGAAGACATGAGCACACCAAAGGACTGGGTATAGAGAGATAAAAGGTGGGGACCCAAGACAGATCCTTGGGGTACACCAACTGGGAGTGGGATAGCAGAAGAGGAGGAGCCACCAGAACTAACACTGAAAGAGTGATGGAAGAGATAGGAGGAGAACCAGGATAGTACAGAGCCCTTAAAACCAAGCAAGGACAGGGTATCGAGGAGAAGGTTGTGGTCAACAGTGTCAAAAGCAGCAGAGAGGTCAAGAAGGATGAGGACAGAGTAAAGGCCCTTGGATTTTTCCAGGAACAAGTCACTGGAAACTTTGGCAAGAGCCATTTCAGTAGAGTGTAAAGAATGAAAGCCAGACTGTAAAGGATCCAGGAGGGCATACGAGGAGAGGAAGTTGAGGCAGCGGCGGTGAACCACGCGTTCAAGTAATTTAGAAATGAAGGGAAGGAGGGAGATGGGTCGATAATTAGAAGGGCAGGCAGAATCAAGTGAGGGTTTCTTGAGGAGAGGTGTGACCACAGCATGCTTGAAGGCTGCAGGGACAGTTGCAGTGGAGAGCGATAGGTTGAGAATATGAGAGATGGAAGCGACAACAGTGGAGGAGATGGGGCTTAGGAAATGAGTGGGGATAGGATCAGAGGAGCCGGTGGTGAGTTTGAAGGAAGAAAGAAGGTGTGCAGTTTCCTCTTCAGAGATCACAGGAAAGCAAGAGAGGGTAGCAGAGGTGGTGGTGGGGGGGGGGGGGGGAAGCAGCTGAATTAGTGGGGAATTGGAGGGTGATCTTGTGGCTTTTTTCATGGATATAGTCAGCCAAGGTTTGGGCAGAAAGGGAGGGAGGGGTCAGAGGCAGAGGCACTTTGAGGAGAGAGCTGAGAGTAGTAAAGAGACGGCGAGGGTCAGAGACAAGAGAGTTAGTCAGATGGACATAATAGTCTTGTTTGGCAAGAGCTATGGCTGACTGGAAAGAGACAAGCATGAATTTGATACAGTTGTTTAACCCATCCTTGTAGATCCTTCAGATTCTGTATCTGTCAAGACCATTTCCACACACCTTTTAGCATACAATGCAGTGCTGCAAAGCTGATTTGTTGTCTTCTGATGCTTCTTTCTTGTCTTCCTACTCTGCACCATGTCAGTCTCCATTTGCTTCTATGTGGACCTGACACCGGGCACCTACTCTTCCACAGTTGCACTGGAAAATGCAGCTTTTTCTACTGTCCTTGCAAAGAAATTTCTCTTTAGCTTGGATGGTGGACTAGAGGACCCCATAACCATACCCTGGGAATGCCTTGTCTCTTTCTGCACACTTATCCTATTACTGAACTTGCCTTCCCTTTCTTCTTTCTTTCAACAACCATTTAATTTTCTAGATGTACCCTACTTCCGTATCTTGCCACGAAAACCCAATGGATAGTCACAATAAAACAAATTGCACTATAGTGCTGGAAGATGAGACCCCAGGTTGGAAGGCACTCAGCTGACTACTGGGGAGGAGCTGAAGACTTTTCAGAGTAAAGCCAGCATTTATGATGTGGTTGGATCAAAGCCCTCGGGACATCTGATTGCTGATGTAGCTGCGCATGAAATGAGAGTCAGAAGCTGCAAAGATGTTTTACATATTGGGACATGGAACATATGAAGCATGAACCAAGGGAAGTTGGAGGTGGTCAAGAATGAAATGGAACGTGTACAACTTGATCTAATGGGTGTCAGCAAACTGAAATGGACTGACGTTGGGCACTTTGCATCAGATGATCACATGGTCTATTATGCTGGAAATGAAAGATAAAGAAGAAATGGTGTTGCATTTATAATTAAGAAGAAACTTGCAAGAACTGTAATGAAATACAATGCAGTCAGTGAACACTTAATTTCTATTCGTCTACGAGGAATGTCTATAAACACAACTATAATTCAAGTATATACCCCAACAACAGCTGCAGAAGAAGATCAAATTGATGAGTTCTATGAACCAAGTACAAGCGGAAATTGACAGAACATACAAACAGGATATGCTGATAGTCATGGGTGACTGGAACGCAAAAGTTGGCAACAAAGAAGAAGGCAAAATGGTTGGTAAATATGGACTTGGCAACAGAAATGAAACTGGAGAAAGACTGATAGAATTCTGCAAGACCAACAATCTATTCATCTCAAACACCTTCTTCCAGCAACACAAGTGGTGACTGTACAAATGGACTTCACCCAATGGATTGTACAAAAATCAAATTGGCTACATCTGGAAAAGCTCTATAACATCAACAAAAAAACCCCAAAAAACCTGGAGCTGACTGTAGTACAGATCACCAACTACTAGTATGCAAACTCAAGCTAAAGTTGAAAAAGCAAGCCGCTCATGAATGTAGCAAAATATGACCTTGAGAATATACCACTGAAATTTAAAGACTGCTGGCAAAATTGATTTCCTGCCTTAGATACAAATGACAGAGCTCCAGAAGAGCTGTGGGATGACATCAAGAAGGTTGTGTTGGAAGAAAGTGAGAAGTCACTACAAAAAGTGAAAAAGCAAAAATGGCCAAAATGGATGCCAAAGAATCTTAGAAAATTGCCCAGAAATGCAGAGACGTTAATGCCAAAGGAGAAAGAGAGACAATTACAGAATTCAACAGAGATTTTCAGCGTGCAGCAAGACAAAACAAGGAGAAGTACTACAATGATGCATGCAAGGAAATAGAAGCAGAAACTATTAAAGGAAGAACAAGATTGGCTTTCCTAAAGCTATGAGAGTTAAAGAAAAAATTCCAGCCTCGAATTCGAATGTTACGAGATGGTCAAGGATCTATGTTGAATGATTCTGAGAAGATCAAGAAAAGGTGGAAAGAATATACAGAGTTTTTATATGATAAAGATCAAATGGACCAACAGCCATTTCAACCTGTACCTTATGATCCAGAACCATTGGTGATGAAAGAAGAAGTTGAAGCAGCATTGAAAGCCTTATCAAAGAATATTCCCATAGGAGAATGCATTGATGGCATTCCCTTAGGAGTATTACAGCAATCTGATGCAGCTGCTACCATACTTACAAGGCTCTGCCAGGAAATTTGGAAGACAAATTCATGGCCAACTGACTGGAAAAGATCTGTGTTTTTATCAATACTAAAGAAAGGTGATTCGACTGACTGGAAATTATCGCACAATCACTCTGATCCCACATGCCAGCAAGATTCTACTGAAGATCATTCAACAGAGATTACAACCATACCTGGAACGAGAACTACCTGAAGTGCAAGCAGGGTTCAGGAAAGGGAGAGGAACGAGAGACATTATCATGGATGTGAGATGGATCCTTGAAAAGACAAAAAAATACCAAAAGGATATCTATTTGTGCTTAATGACTACAGCAAGGCTTTTGACTGTGTAAATCATGAGAAACTCTGGGCCACATTAAGAAGCATAGGCATACCAGAACACCTGATCGTTCTCTTACACAACCTTTACATTGATCAAGAAGCAACAGTTTGAATGGAACAAGGAGAAACAGAATGGCTTAAATTCAGCAAAGGTGTACGACAAGGCTGTTAAAATTATATGCAGAACAAATCATCAGAAAAGCAGGATTGCATGAAGACAACAGAAGTGTGAAAATTAGTGAAAGACTCATCAACAACCTTCTCTATGCTGATGATACCACATTACTGGCTGAAAGTGAAGATGATCTGAAACATTTATTTCTCTAGCTCAAGGAACATAGTCTTAAAATGGGCCTGCACGTTAATGTAAAGAAGACAAAGATCATGACAACTGGCAAAATCAATAAGTTCATCGTTGATGAAGAAGAAATTGAAATAGTGGACAACTTTAACCTACTTGGATCAACTATCAATAAAGAAGCAACAAGGAGTCAAGAAATCCGATGACGCATTGCTCTTGGCAGAATGTCTATGAAGGACTTAGACAAGATTTTCAAGAGCAGAGATGTCTCTCTCCATACAAAGATTTGACTTGTTCAAGTCATGGTATTTTCATTAACGTCATATGGATGGGAAAGCTGGACAATGAAAAAGATAGACAGGAAGAAAATCAGTGCCTTTGAATTATGGTGCTGGTGACGAATACTGTGTATACCATGGACTGCCCGAAGAACAAACCAGTCAGTACTAGAGGAGATCAAACCTAAGCTTTCTTTAGAAGCCCAGATGGCAAGACTTCGACTTTCATACTTTGGACACATTATAGAAAGAGAGAGATCATTAGAGAAAAACATCATGCTTGGCAAGGTAGAAGGTCAACGCAAAAGAGGAAGGCCAGCAATGAGATGGATCGATACAATAGCAGCAGTTGACTGAGGAATGAACACAAATTAAGACAACTATTCAGAGGGTCGCCATGAGTCGACACCGACTCAACGGCACTTAACACACCCCACTTCCCAAGCATTCTTATATGCCTTGGCTCCTTCATGCAGTGCCTGCCCACTAAGCTGCGTGTCTCTGCTAATACTCTTGAAAAGACTGGGAGGAAGGAGGATGTGTTAGCCCACTCAGCTCAGCTATGCACCTGCAGCTTTAAGGTTGCAATGGTACTGGTGAATTCCCATGGACTGTGCCTCTATTGCAGACTTTTACTTTTAAATTTTTATCTTTTAGCTTCAAAACTTACTATTCTATGTACAATGGAATTGAATAGATATAGGGGTATGTTTACTAAACCGGGCTAATGGTTAACCCGGGCTATCTGCCACTAGGTCCCATATTATTCAATGTGCAGATAGCCCGGGTTAACCATTAGCCTAGTTTAGTAAACATACCCCATAGTTCAATAATTAAAGTGCCTAGTGCCCAGTCAACCTCACAGCTGCTGTCACAGACAATACACAAAAGAGATTGTTGCAAGAAATATTGTTACACTGTATCTTATGCTTTTACAGTGGAATACATTTTCATGCAGTAACTTCTGCCACTCATTCTACATTGTCTTAAAGTGTAAAAGCACGGCCCTTTTAAGCTCCTAGTATGCTATTCTTTCCCTAGCAAAAGAAAGACAAAAATGCTTTATGCAAAAAAAAAAGCGTGAATTTCTTCTTTCTGTGTTTTGATGTAGCAAAGCAAAGAGACCACAGGCATAAATCAGGCTTGAAATTCTTTGTGTTTCCTCATCTTTAGTCCCCCTTTGCCCTGGACAGAGTCCTATGTCAGTAGCACTGGTGCCATTAGTGAAGCTGTATGTTCTATTTTTTTTCTTCCCAAAACAGAGTCCCAAAAAAACACTGAGTAAATCTCTCTAAAAATAAACAACTATTGAATGCCATTGAAGATTGCCAGACAATCAAAAAGAAATATTAGTGAAACAAGTTTGTCTTGAGAAAATATTTTTATATGTAGGACCAATATTCACACTTTGCATTAATCAAATGCCACAGTCACCCATCATGGTCCAATTTAATGATAGATTAATAATCACAATGTTTAAATCTGAAATCAACTTTTCATCTTCCTCAATAGAGAAAAAAGAGGAGGATGAATATTTTATCATGCATTTGAACATTGCCATTATAAATTGATTATTAAATTGGACCATGATGGCTGATTAGTGCATAGTGTGAATATTAAACATTGTTCTAAGATCAAGATTTTTCACTACATAGAAAATAGTATATGATGGCAGATAAAGAATGGTATGGTCCATCTAGTCTACCCAGCAAGGTAGCAAGAGTAGATGTGCCCGCCGCTCCATGCAGGTCACCCCTCCCCATGACTTTGTTTAGGGGTGTGCCCACCGGTCCATGCAGGTCACCTCTACTTGCTGAGATATCAGAGACAGTTACGTTTATTTTGATTTTATCCTGTTTCTATAAAGGGATCCACTGTGTCTGTCCCATGCCATTTTGAATTCTGTCACTGTATTTTCCCCCACCGCTTCCATCGAGAGGGCATTCGAAGCATCCACCACCCTTTCAGTGAAAAAGTATTTCCTGACATTGCCTTTCAGTTTACCCCCTTGCAGCTTCATGTTATGTCTTCTAGTATTACAGCTTCCCCCTCTTTGGAAGAGGGTTTTTTGTTTATTAATACTCTTTAAATATTTAAAGGTTTGAATCATATTTCCCCTGTCCCTCATCTTCTCTAGAGTATACATATTTAGGTCTTCAAGTTTCTTCTCATAAGTCTTCTGACACAGGCTCCAAATTATTTTGGTTGCCTTCCTCTGAACTATGTCCATTCTTTTTATATCCTTTGCGAGATATGGTCTCCAAAACTGAACATAATATTCCAAGTGAGGCCTCACCAGCAACTTGTACAATGGCATTAGTACCTCCTCCTTTCTGCTGGTAATTCCTCTCTGTATGCAACCCAGCATCCGTCTGGCTTTGGCCATCGCCTTGTCACACTGTTTCACCACCTTGAGATCCTCAGAAACAATCACTCTGAGTTCCTTCTCCTGGTCTATGCACACTAACCTATTGCCCCCATTGCATACAATTCCCTTGGATTTCTGCATCCCAAGTGCATGACACTGCACTTCTTCAATTAAATCTTAACTGCCAAGCATTAGATCATTTTTCCAGTTTTTGCAGATCTTTTCTCATGTTGCAAATTTTCATGTCATCTGCAAAAAGACAGACTTTTCCTCAGTCCTTCAGCAATAATTTCACTAATAATTTTTTGATTGGCAATTTTCTATGGCTTCGATTTAATAGGTTTTTTTCTTTGCAATCTTAACCCAACTACAGCCAAAATCTTATCTCTCCCTTGGAATCCTAAAACCAACACCAACACTCCTTCCTAACCCCCTGAAAATCAGAGCCAAAATGCTTGTTTGTCCTTTGTGTTTGCTGTGTGTGTTTCAGCCTTTCTGTGACATCATCAGCCATGGAATTTGCAGAAGTCAGACACAGGGATAGATTTCTCTGGCTGCTTGTCAAGCTTTTGAAGCAGAATTGACTGTAGTGCCTTTTGCTGGCTATTAGTAGCTGGTTCTGGACAACTTCCCCTTTCCAGATTGGCTTTAGTCAGTGTGCATGCATACACATGACTAAAACAAAATTTACAAAAGATAGTCCATGAAAATTTTCCGAGCATGCACGCTCGATAAGTTAATGCTAGGACAAACTGAAAAACATGATTTTCATTGATTTTATGATCTGTACAAAAAGTAATGCATATGCCTGCCCTCTACCAAGACCGCACAAATTGGCATTGATCAGGTAGCCAGACTTAACACCACAATGGCTAATAACAGCATCATCAGAGAATGTGTCTTTAACCAGTTCCCTTTGGGTTAGAAGGAGTCGTCTTACAGGAGAAGCTATTGCATTTCTAGGATGGCTTGTTCTAGCTAGCCTGCTCTTAACTGTGTCTTGTATTTCTGGTGATCTTAGTCCTTGTTTCCTGATTGGTCCAAAGCTTGCCTGGTCTGAAGTTCTATGGAAAACCCTTCCTGGATTTTTTGCCTTCTGAATCTATTGACTGCTGCTCTAGAAACACTGGTTTGCACCAAAATATTTATTTTCTTCATCAAAAGTGAAATCAGGTTTTCCTAAAGCAGTTTTTCATATTGATTTTAAATCAATAATTAGTTTTTCTCTAGCGCATAGGGTTTTAGAAATATCATCCATAGACTTTTCTGTAAAATGTTACGTATTGTAAACATTGAAAAAGTCAGATGTCACACGTGCTAATAAATATATTTGGCATGTTTGTATATAAGAAACACACTAAGGGGTATGTTTACTAAGTGGCGGTAATGTTACTGGCAAGAAGTGCAGTGTTAATGTTACTGACGCCATATAAGGCAGTGGGTGGCAGGGGGTGTTCCGGTATAAAGGTAGCAATGTCCCGTTAATCTGCGTTAGAGGGCCCCTTGGTCATTTAACGCACATTAACGGGACATTGCATGTTAAGCTGGCAAGCAGGGCACGTTAAAGCTGACAAGGCACCCTAAGGGCTGTAAGGTGCCTTGAATTAACGTGCCTTAGGTTAAGGCACCTTACAGCTCTTAGGGCACCTTGCATTAACATGCCTTAAGTCACGGCACCTTGGGCAAGACACTGTAATGCAAGGCATCCTAAGGACTTTAAAGTGCCTTAGGTTAAGGCACCCTATAAGGCACCTTAGGCTAAGGCACCCTATAAGGCGGCCTAACCTAAGGTGCCCTAAGGGCTATAAGGTGCCTTATTTTAAGGCACTTTATTGTGGCAGGTGCAGGCCTGTGACCCACGGTGTCTGACATAGGCAGGCCAGCATGGCTAGCTTGACCTGTAAATGAGGCCTGTGGAGAGGCATATAGGATTGCACATCCCCCAATATGCTGCTATTGTAAGATAGAACTCAGTAGAAGTATTGAATTAGCTTAGGTAAGCAGAACTGCAGAACTGAGAAATGGAAAAATACAGAAAAGACATGTTTAAAAGTTACTGATAAGAAAAAGTACATCTGCAGAGAAATAATGAGGAGTGCTGACAGATGAGTTACAGAACCTTGCTCTTCTGTATGCACAAATTGGTTCTATAACCTTGAGAGTGTGAAAGTAACAAGTTGATGAACTGACCATTGTAATTGGGACTAGAAGGGGGGCAGGCAGGTGTCATGCCCACAGAAGGGACATAATTGGATAAACTTATCAGTACCGGGACCAATAGAAGAGGTACGGGAGGTACGGGAGGTTACCGGGACCAATGAAATGTTTTTCTATACCTAGAATGGAACAAAAGTCTATAAAAGTTGTTGTAATGCTTGAAAACTTTGCTCAGCCATTTTGAAATTGACTTGCTTGAGACTTGTGCACAAATAAATGATTTGGACCTTCTGAACAGACTCCTGGTATCATTGGTTTGTCTGCGCTTTGCTGCTACATATTCCTTGGTGCGTTGGCTGGGAAGTTGTGGAATCAAAGTGTATATAGGGCAATATACCACGACTTTCCGCCTCTATAGGCTTGGTCCTGCCGGGATCGCGCCCTTCCGACGAGGGCCGCTCCCTGGCGCCACCGGTCCCTTGTATCGGAGGGAGCTGGTCGGACCTCGGCGGGTGCCGGGCCCGGTTGGAGCCAACGCCTCGAACCCGAGTGAGGGGAGTCCGAGGTCCAACTCATGCGCCTGCTTGGGAAGTTTGAGGACCGGATCCGGTGAGTATAGTTTTGATTTTGGGTCTAGACAGAAATAGAAAGAGCAGTACTGCCATTGGAATTTGGAATTTGTAATCTCGAGATATTGGGAATTGGTAAGAGAGCATGATCAACTCTCAAGGAAGAGCCGAGTAGCCTGGCATGGGAATTCGCTGGGTGAAACCCTCATCCTTTTTGTAATTGGGAAAAAGACTAGTCAGAACAGATAGAAACGAATGCATTCTGGGATACGTTGCTAGCATGATTGTGTGAACGAAGTGTGAATGAGAGGTCTGGCAGCACGGACCAAGTGAAGGCGGACCCCTGATTAGCGCATTTCCTGACCGGGCGACCGCGTTCAGGTCGCGAAAAGGGGGAAGCGATTGTCGTCTTGTCTTGTTATTTGTATTCCCTATACGTTTCCAGGGCCGTGAGGACCCCTTACCCACGGTCCGCCCTCCTTTTCCCTTCTGTCTGTTGTTGCGCGCACACATCGAAATGGGAGGGGCGGGGTCTACTAGAAACACTCCATTAGAATGTATGATCGCACATTTTAAAGAGGGATATTCAGGAGATTATGGTATTAAAATGACAGCAGCCCGTTTGCAGATTTTGTGTACTAGGGAGTGGCCCGATCTAGACCCCATCTGGCCCCGAGAGGGAACGTTCACTGTAGAGATTATTCAGTCAATACATCGTAGAGTGCGGGTAGCGCACCCCGATCAGTACCCCTATATAGATTCCTGGTTAAGTATTTGTGAAGATCCGCCCTCCTGGGCACAGCGCTGTTATGAGGAACAGTGCAGAATAATGTTAGCTAAAACAGATTCTAGACAGAAAACGGAACAGCCTAGAATGAAAGAGCAGGATAAGAAAGCCAAGAAGAAACCCATCTTGGTAGATCCTGATTCCCCAGAGATAGTCCTCAGGCAGCCCCGAACCCCAGGTCCAGTAAGGGTAGCCCGGCGTCCTGCCCCAGAACCCCAGAGACGGCCAGAGCCGAGGCGGGACCCAACCCCTGATCCCCCTCCTGGAGGAGAGAAAGAAGAAGAATTAGCGGAAAAAGAAGAGGAGAATATAAAAAGTGAGTCAGAAGTGGAGATAGACGAAGGAGAAAGAGAGGATTCCCCAGAAGAGGAGGACAGTGTACAAATAATCGAGAAAGCCAGCGCTAGCACTAGCACGCCAGTGAGAGAGAAACCCAAAGCAAAACCTGTTGAGAAAAAGAAAGTGACTCCTGCAAAGGCAACGACAATAACCCTTAGATCCCAGAAGACGCCTGTGACAGCCAAACTGTTTCCCTTAAGGCAAGTCCCGGGAGTGCCCGTAAAGAATGATAATGATGAAGTGGTAGCGGGACCCCTAACCTATGTGTATATCCCTTTCTCTACAACTGATTTATTAAATTGGAGGTCGCATTATGCCTCCTATACTAGTAAGCCCCAGGAGCTGACAGAATTAGTAACTAGTATTATGGAAACTCACCAACCCACTTGGCCAGATTGCCGTCAGCTCCTGACCACCCTATTCACTACAGAAGAACGAGCGAGAATTAGAAAAGCAGCTATTGAATGGATGGCAGAAAACCCTGTAGCTCCGGCACAGGGGCAGAATATAATAGACCGTAGGGAAGCAGCTCAGAGAGAATTCCCGAATGAAGACCCCCAATGGGATCCAAATACAGATGAAGGATCCACAGCCCTAGCCCGTTTTCGCCAAGGCTTTTTACAAGGCCTGAAAAGGGGGGGCCAAAAAGCTATGAACCTTTCCAAAGTTGCAGGAGTTATCCAAGGGATAGATGAGAGCCCAGCAGATTTTTATGAAAGATTAACTGAAGCATACAGAATGTATACTCCCTATGATCCCGAGGCACCAGGAAGTTTATGTATGGTGAATTCTGCTTTTGTAAACCAGTCTCAACCAGACATTAGACGTAAATTACAGAAATTAGAAGGGTTTGCGGGCATGAATGCAACACAGTTATTGGAAGTCGCTCATAAAGTGTATGTGAATCGTGATACTGAAAGACAGAGAGAATGTGATAGAAAGATGAAGAAGAAAGCTGATTTTTTGGCTGCGGCCATAGTCGAAAAGAAAAGGGGAGGTGTCCCTAGTCGAAGGAGCAGAGGAAGAGGGCGGGGTCAAGGCGGAGGCCGGACCCAGAGACTAGGCGTGAACCAATGCGCCTATTGCAGAGAGGAAGGACATTGGAGAGATACGTGCCCGCAACTCGAAGACGGCCAGCAAGATGACGACAACGATCATCAGTGGCGAGAAGAAAGACGAGGCCATCCCCGAGGCCGAGGAGGAGCCAATCGAGAACAATACCAGAGAGAGAGAGGAGGAGCCATTCAAGCATTGGCCACACCAGCCCATGATGAGGATGACGTGGATTAGGACAGACCGGGCTCCAAGTTTGCTTTAGGTCTCCAGGAGCCTATGGTCGGAATACAAATAGGAGACCAAATTATGAACTTTATGGTTGATACTGGAGCCGAGCATTCAGTAATAGACAAAAAGATAGCCCCATTCACTACAAAAGCAGTCACCATTATAGGAGCAACTGGTGCCAAAGCCACAAAGTCTTTTCTTCAAAACCGAATATGCAGTCTAGGAGGACAGCAAGTAACTCATCAATTCCTTTACATGCCCGAATGTCCAGTGCCACTACTGGGACGAGACATGCTAGCCAAACTTCAAGCACAAATATCTTTCTCTGAGCAAGGAGAAATGCAAATGACAGTAAATTCCCAAGCCAAACCAGCAGGAGTAATGCTGCTGACAGTTCCCCGAGAAGAAGAATGGAGGTATTACATTGATGATTCTGTCCAAGACACCTATTTTGAACAAACTTTGAAAAGTATTGATGCACCACCTGGAGTATGGGCAGAAGGCAGTCCCCCAGGCCTAGCCAAGCATATAGCTCCAGTGATTGTAACCCTCAAGCCTAGTGCTACACCAGTGCACGTTAAACAGTACCCTCTCCCAAGAGCCACAATTGAAGGCATCCATCGCCACCTACAAAGATTGCTCGAGTATGGCCTACTAAAAGTATGTCAATCCCCATGGAACACCCCACTTTTGCCAGTAAAGAAGCCTGGGACAGATGATTATCGACCAGTGCAAGATTTGAGAAGAGTGAATGATGCAGCTGAAACCATACATCCAGTTGTGCCCAATCCTTACACTCTTCTAGGACTGATACCTGCTGAAGCTACCCATTTCACTGTACTGGATTTGAAAGATGCATTCTTTTGCATAAGATTAGCCCCTGTAAGCCAAATATTGTTTGCATTTGAATGGCAGGACCCCATCTCTGGAAGGGGGGGCCAACTTACCTGGACAAGATTACCCCAAGGATTCAAGAATTCACCTACCATCTTTAGTGCTGCACTAAATCAAGACCTTTCAAGCTATCCAGTAGCCCCGGGGAAGAGAGTGCTTCTCCAGTATGTGGATGATCTGTTGATAGCTGCCGTATCAGAAAGTGAATATATACTAGCCACAAAAGATCTCTTGCAGTTACTAGATGAAGCTGGATACAAAGTTTCCAGAGCCAAAGCACAGCTATGTCAAAAAGAAGTGAAATACTTGGGTTTTCGTATTACCCAAGGAAGCAGAAGATTAGGCAGAGAAAGAAAAGAAGCAGTATGCAGAATTCCAACTCCAACAACCAGAAAGCAAGTTAGAGCCTTTCTGGGAGCGGCAGGATATTGCCGAATCTGGATACCCAACTTTGCCCAAATTGCCAAACCATTGTATGAAGCCACAAAAGGAGAAGAGAAGTCACCACTGGAGTGGGGACTTGAGCAGGATACAGCCTTCCAGAAGCTAAAAGAAGAATTGATGTCATCACCAGCACTTGGACTACCAGATGTCCACAAACCTTTCCACTTGTTTGTACATGAAGCACAGGGAAATGCCTTAGGCATGTTGACTCAGAAATTAGGAAATTGGGAGCGACCTGTAGCCTACCTATCGAAACAATTGGACCCTGTGGCCAAAGGATGGCCACCTTGCTTGAGAGCAGTTGCAGCTACAGCGCTACTAGTGAGTGAAGCAGACAAACTCACACTAGGACAGAACATACGAGTCACTGTGCCACATGCAGTTCTTGCCCTTATGGAACAAAAAGCAAATTATTGGCTCACCAATTCCCGAATGTTGAAGTATCAGAGCATGTTATGTGAAAATCCACAGATACAACTCGAAGTGAGCCATGCCCTGAATCCAGCCACCTTGATACCCATCAGTGAAGAACTCCCAGAACATGACTGTATTGAAGTCATGGAAACTGTGTTCTCTAGTCGACCTGACTTAACAGATGTGCCCATAGATAATCCCGACCAGATCTATTATGTTGATGGGAGCAGTCTCATCCTAGATGGACGACGCTGTGCCGGATATGCAGTCGTCACTCAACATGAAGTAGTTGAATCATCAGCCCTAGCCTCAGGCACATCAGCCCAGAAAGCCGAATTGATAGCACTCACCAGAGCATTGTTGTTAGGAGAAAAACTTGTGCTAAATGTATATACAGATTCCAAATATGCCTTCACCACCTTGCATGCCCATGGAGCTCTCTATAAAGAAAGAGGACTCATCACATCCGGAGGAAAATCAGTCAAATATGGTCCAGAGATATTGATGTTACTTGATGCCGTTTGGGCCCCAACACGTGTAGCTGTCATGCATTGCAGAGGACATCAAGCAGGAAAAGGAGAAGTTGCCCGAGGGAATAGATTTGCAGATGCCTCAGCACGACAAGCAGCTATGACAGGACAAATTGCCCCACAAGCTATGCCAATGCAAGCAGCATTGTTTCCAGTACCCTTGAATCTATGGACCCCACGATATACCACCAAAGAATTGGATTACTATTGTGACAAAGAAAATGGAGTATTGAAAGACGGATGGATTGAGCTGCCACCAGAAGAGGGCAGTCAACCTCCAGGACGAATAGTAATTCCTGAACTGTTAGGACCATCTTTTGTCAAAGCTTTCCACGAAGCCACCCACTATGGGAAGAGTGCTATGGAGAAAGCACTCAGACCACATTTCTACATTCCTCTGATGACAACCATATCAGCCTCAGTAGCACGTCAATGTGTAACTTGTGCCAAAAATAATGCCAAGCAAGGCCTTATTACAGCACCCCGAGTTCAGTCAGGAGGTGTCACCCCCATGCACAACCTCCAAGTTGATTTTACCGAAATGCCAAAAGCTAATGGATACCATTACCTACTAGTATTAGTTTGTACTTTCTCTGGGTGGGTAGAAGCATTCCCAACCAGAACTGAGAAAGCCCGAGAAGTTACCAAAGTCTTAATGAGAGAGATTGTTCCCAGATTTGGAATCCCAGCAGTAATAGGGTCAGACAATGGACCCTCATTTGTCTCCCAAGTTACTCAGCAGTTAGCAAAAGCTTTGCAGATACAGTGGAAGCTCCACACTGCATACAGACCCCAGAGTTCAGGGAAAGTTGAGCGAATGAATCGTACCTTGAAAGCCCAAATGTCTAAGCTTTGTCAGGAGACACACTTGAAATGGCCCCAAGTGCTCCCCATAGCTTTACTCAGAATACGCTCAGCCCCTGTAAAGTCAACAGGATTTTCCCCTTTTGAAGTTCTGTATGGTAAACCCCCACCAATAGTGCAGGGAGTCAAAGGAAGTTTAGCCCAGATTGGTTCAGAAGTAACCAGACAAGAACTCCTAGCTCTTAGTTTTGTTCTGCAGACTCTCCATACGTGGATCCAAGACCAGTTGCCTATCAACTTGACAGAACCCTTGCATCCCTACCAGCCTGGAACTTCGGTGTGGATCAAAGATTGGAAGAAGATACCGTTGGAACCCCATTGGAAGGGACCGTACACCGTCATCCTGTCTACCCCAACTGCAGTAAAGGTAGCCGAGATCGACGCCTGGATCCACCACAGCAGAGTCAAGCCCGCCGCCGAGCCTGAACCAGAGCAGTGGACAGCAGAGCAGCATCCTGATGTACCCTTGCGAGTTACTCTGAGACGGCAACCAGCAGCATAGACACTTCATCACAAGTGCTTTGCAGTAGCCAAGTCTTTCGAAGAGGATTGCTGTTTTCCATGCAGCAACAGTTTTGTTTCAACGAACCCAATTTGTGTGTGATTTGACACACTACTTTGAGACTACATTGACTAAGCCAGACTTCACAAGCCAACTGAATTGCTAAGTTGGTTAATGTGTACTGGACATCTTGAGGATCTTCAATCAACACTCAGCGCCCGTTAAATTGCTTCATTAGCAAACGGGACGAAGAATAATAGACCGTCGTGATCAAGATCAGCAAGCTGAGGATTCAGAAGAACTCCAATCAACATCAACATGTATCTTTGTTTTTGCTTTGCCTTGGTTGCCTTCTTTGGAGGTTTTGAACTGACTTATGCTCTACCTCCATGCACTGCTTGCATTACTTCTACTAGAACTGGACTGAAAGTAACTCAGACTTTGCTTTACCATTCTTACTATACCTGCAAGGGAACAATAACTCGGTGTATTTATAACACCACTGAACTAAATGTTTGCACTCATGGCAAAATCAAAGCATGCTATAATCCGCATCAGAATCCATCCTATTACACGTTGGAAATAAGATGGAAGGATGCAGATGGACCTATATTAGCTGCTACACCACCACTTAAGGACATTACTAAACCTGCTGTTTTGAATTTTGATGCATGTAATGCCATTAATAGAGATAGTCAGTCCACCTGTGGTACATGGGAGAAGGCGTATCGAAATGACCATAAGTATATGTGTCCAGAAGGTGCCACAAATTGGTGGAAGTGTACAGGTAAAACAGGATCAGGGTATAGTACTGCTACAGCGGCAGATTACTATTGCCCGTATTGGGGATGTGTTTTTTATGCTACCTGGAACACTGGTATAACTGATGAGAAAATAGATAAGCGGATGGCTACCCTAACCAAGCCAACCACAAATGATAAATGTCAGAAAGATGCTTGTAACCCCTTACACTTGCGTGTACATAATCCCCATGCATGGAAACAAGGATATAAGTTTGGTTTACGTATTGCTGGAGGAGCAATAGATCCAGGGACCATTGTGTATATCAGATTGAATACTCAAGCCCACAAGTCATCTAAATATCATATTCATAATACCTTTTATGAAGCTATGCATGTAAATAAGTTTGAGATCCCTCACCCTTCACAGAATTTATTTCTAGAATTAGCCGGAGCAGTAGTATCTAGTCTTAAGATCACAGATTGTTATTTCTGTGGCGGAACCCAAATGGGAGATCAATGGCCCTGGGAAGCCCAAGAATTGAATTATTCCATGTTTTACAATCAGACTGAATTACACAAGACTACCAGTGAATGGGTGTTAGCGCACTCAATCGTTGGACGTCTTTGCTATGCCAGAACTGGACCCCAGTTCACCCAAAAGGTAGGACAGCTGGTCTGTCTTAGCCAGAAATACTATAATGCCACGACCAAAAAGACAGCATGGTGGTCAGGAATCAGACATCCTGAACCTCCTAACCCATTAGCTAGATTTCCTGAACTTGCAGGCCTATGGATTAACCTTGCCAAAGTCCAAGCCTGGCAAGCCCCACCTGGCCTATATTGGATCTGTGGAAACCGAGCATATGCCCAACTTCCACCACACTGGGGAGGAGCATGTGTCTTAGGAACCATCAGACCTTCTTTCTTCCTGTTAAACACTGAACATGGAGAACAATTAGGATACCCTGTATACACTACTCACAGACACAAAAGAGCATCAAGACAGAAAAGAGAAGCCTTACAGATAGGCAAATGGGAAAAGTGGCAGGGTGATGATTGGCCACCAGAAAGAATTATTGAGTATTATGGACCTGCCACTTGGAATGATGATGGAATGTATGGTTATCGTACTCCAATCTATATGATCAATCGTATTATTCGCTTACAAGCAGTAGTTGAAATAATAACCAATGAAACTAGTCATGCTCTTACACTCTTAGCTAGACAAAGTACTCAGATGCGCACTGCTATATACCAGAATCGCTTAGCACTTGATTATTTGTTAGCAGCTGAAGGAGGAGTATGTGGTAAGCTGAATTTAACTAATTTCTGTTTGAAAATAGATGATAAAGGTCAAGTAGTTGAAGAAATTGCTAAAGATATGCAAAGACATGCTTATGTGCCAGTACAGACTTGGCACGCATTGAAATTTCCTAACTGGTTTGCTAACCTTTTCTCTTGGCTGGGAGGATTTAAGACTTTCATTGTTTTAGTACTAATCCTTGTTGCTGTCATCTTCTTCTTACCATGTTTAATCCCATGTTGTATGCGTTCCATTCATAGTGCTATTGATACCACAGTAGAGCGGAAGACCGCAACTAAAATAATGGCTTTATACAAAGCCAGCCCTAGTAGAAATCCTTCAATCATGATGTGATTCTTCTAAAAAGGTGATTTAATTCTCACACCTTATTGAGTAATAGGGTGAGATTAATCAAAGGGGGGAATGTGGCAGGTGCAGGCCTGTGACCCACGGTGTCTGACATAGGCAGGCCAGCATGGCTAGCTTGACCTGTAAATGAGGCCTGTGGAGAGGCATATAGGATTGCACATCCCCCAATATGCTGCTATTGTAAGATAGAACTCAGTAGAAGTATTGAATTAGCTTAGGTAAGCAGAACTGCAGAACTGAGAAATGGAAAAATACAGAAAAGACATGTTTAAAAGTTACTGATAAGAAAAAGTACATCTGCAGAGAAATAATGAGGAGTGCTGACAGATGAGTTACAGAACCTTGCTCTTCTGTATGCACAAATTGGTTCTATAACCTTGAGAGTGTGAAAGTAACAAGTTGATGAACTGACCATTGTAATTGGGACTAGAAGGGGGGCAGGCAGGTGTCATGCCCACAGAAGGGACATAATTGGATAAACTTATCAGTACCGGGACCAATAGAAGAGGTACGGGAGGTACGGGAGGTTACCGGGACCAATGAAATGTTTTTCTATACCTAGAATGGAACAAAAGTCTATAAAAGTTGTTGTAATGCTTGAAAACTTTGCTCAGCCATTTTGAAATTGACTTGCTTGAGACTTGTGCACAAATAAATGATTTGGACCTTCTGAACAGACTCCTGGTATCATTGGTTTGTCTGCGCTTTGCTGCTACATTATAAGGTACCCTAAGTTAGGCATCTTAGAAGGCACTGTAGGTTAAGGCACCCTAACAATGTTACGGTGCCCTAAGTTAAGGTGCCCTAAGGGCAGTAAGGTGCTCAAGTTGACATGCATGAACTGTAGGGCATAAAAACAGATGTAACCCTAACACTGGATAGAGCACTGAGGAAAGGCAATGAACATGTGATTGAAGGAAGGAGAGCTGGGAGCTGATGGATCTGCCATATCTGCGGGCATCCTATGTGGCTGCCAGTAAAGTGAACAAACATGTTGGAGGCAGCTGTACCGATGCACAGGGTGTTCGCAATGTAAAGTACTGCAATGACACTGGGTGGCAGAGGATGAAAATACGTGTCCTCCAGTGGAGGCAGAGGTGGCAGGATAGTTACAGTGATAGGAGGACAGAGGAGTAGTGGTGCCATGCAGATCAGGCACAGGCGAGGCAAGCCCGAAGAGCGGCAATGCAGAAAAGGGTACCAGTGCAGGACATGGGGTAGTGGCCTGCACAAGAAGACAGGACTCTACACAGCTGACAGATGCAGATAGATGGACTGAAGGATTGCTGGCAACTGTGGTGAGGGTGTTATGGACTGGCAGCACAGATCTGCAAAGATATGACTGTTACAGTCATGAAAACTATTTGAGTAGGACAGGCATAAAAGTAGAGAACAAAGAGGGATTGAACCCATGACCACTGCCTAGAACATCATTGTACTAACCAGTAGGCTATACCTCTATGGCTTGTTTCACAGCAGTGGCTGGATACAGAAAGACTGTAGGTCACCGCACAAAATGTCTGCTATGTGTGCCATGATAGGGTAACCCCACCAGTACCCATGATGCAATGCACATGCAGAACAGCAGTCTACAGCTGATCACCAAATGGAGTATGCACCTCTCCAGTACCTCAGCTTGGTAGGAAGAACTGACAGTGTGTGATACTGGCACAGAGTAGCTACAGACTATGCCATTGTGCAGGTTCTGTGTTCACCATGAGCGTTAGGATGGGTGCCCAGCACCAGGTCTGCAGTACATGTGGTACTAGAGATAGGTCCTGCTGTACATACCCATTACTACCATTGTGTGACAGGTGTTCCTTGCAGTGCAGCCTAAAGTACTTCTGTGTCCATCTGTATTTGCCAGTCACATCTGGCCCTAGGGGACCAGAAACCACCCAGATTAGTGCATACCCAGTGTTACAGTGTGGCTGCCATGGTCACCTGTTATCAGGGCAGAGGGGTGTCTAGACTCACATGAGTTTTATGTAGCACTGCCTAATATACTGCCCTCTCCGGGTCAAAGTGGCATACACTATATACCCCAAAGGGACCACAATCAACCTTATTGTAGATGAGGCAGTAGAGGGAAGAATGGCTAAAGGACCAGCAACCCCAGTCCTGCTGGCAGAAGACTGCCCTCCAGGGTTGTTGGGCCAGAACCATACCTGTGACCAGGGCAGTGGCAGACCAGCAGTAATGCTGGGAGTAGGCTTGGAAGACCTCAGCTGCCCCACACCAATGTCTGCCATTCACCAGCAGAAGGCACAGTCAGACTGCACCTGCAACACTCTACAAGGTGTTCTAGCCATGCACAGACTAACTGCAGACAGTCCACTAGCCAGTCCATAGTGCATGTTCACAGAGGAACTATGTGCACCCAGAGTTGGGATATACAACACAGACACCAAGCAGGTATCTCAGTGATTAGGCCCCAGAACAGAGAACACACAGATAGCACTAAAAACAGTGTATAGCACTATGTGGGAACATAGACATGCCCTGGTCACTGCTCAGTCAGAGTGAGAGTGACCTCCCAGCATGACATGCTG
Source organism: Ichthyophis bannanicus (assembly GCA_033557465.1). Lineage (NCBI taxonomy): Eukaryota > Metazoa > Chordata > Amphibia > Gymnophiona > Ichthyophiidae > Ichthyophis > Ichthyophis bannanicus. The sequence continues at coordinate 159,607,732 of CM066033.1, forward strand.
TGGCCACCCTGTCCATGCAGGTGGTGGTCGGGCACTACAATGTCCCAGTCATTGCTCTACACCCTGTGCAAATGCATCCTGCCCAGTCTGCCCTGTTTGGGTCATACCCACAATACCTTGCTCCTCATTATGCACATTTGCAGGCTGATGCTGGAAACAGTGTAAGCATTGTGGGCCCAGTGAGGGGTAGGCAGCCACAAAACAATGGATAGACATACACACTTCTATTGCAGCATTGTACAGTGATAGGGGTGGTTGGCAGCCCTGCCCACCATACTGGTCCTGATCACAGTGCCGGTATTGCTAAGGTGTGCAGGAGCTAGTAGTAGTGCTCTGGTGATAACTGCAGCTCCATGCTGGAGCCAACAGCCTGACTCTCCATGAAGCTTTGGATAGTGGAGCCTTTGTGAGTGGGTGTTTGTACCCCTGTTGGCTGCTGCTTTGGGGATTGCACATTTTGATGTTGTATCTGCATTGTAGGGTAAAACATAGGGACATGCTCTGCAAGATCCACAGCTGGGACCTGAACCTGGGACCCTCTGCTCTAGGACACACTGGCTGTGTGTACTGTACCACACTGTTGCCACAGAAGCACAGCAGTCCCTGGGTCTACCTTTACTTTTCATCAGACAGACCTTTTCTGTTGAACTGCACACCACGTACTGGAACAGCGCATGGCCTAGGTCCACTGCAGACAGGTGTCACTGCCCCCTCCAACACCAACACCCCCCCCCTGCCATGCTGACATGCCCATATGCTGTCAGTGCTGGTATTACGCAATCCCAGGCCATCCACTGTGCAGGTGGGCGGGTGCCTAGGGTGCAGGGTCTAGGGTGGGGAGGCATACATGGACATCCACACATCCCCCCCCAGCCCCGCCTACGAGTGTTATGTCCCTTCCACATGAGGGAGAGATGGCTGGGGGGATTTCAGATTGGTGCTCTAGCAGCTATTGGCTAGGGTGGACCAGGTAGATGTAGGTAGATTGTGTTATGACAGCAGACTGTGGCCAGGCTAGGGCATGAAACTCAGGAACGGTGTACCCAGTTTGGACTACTGGGTGTATATATGTTTCAGACAACATGTGGTCACACCCTGCAATGCCTTACTAGGGGCTGCAGTAAAGGGTGTTCATTTAGCTGGGTTTACGAACTGTTTGGGATGCATCCTGAGGAAGGTCTGTGGACCCTTGTCAGAGTGGTCCCCAGATGTGCATTGCTTGCCCCATTACAGGCACAGTGGTTCCTTTGTGATGTTTGGGGTACCTACTGGGTAATGTCCCCTGGATGTGACACTGTGGAACACAGACTACTGGGCATGTTTGACCTTGGTCAGATGCTGTCTTGATGATTTCCAGTTTCTGTGTTCCTATGTGCCACCTAGGCAACGGCCTAGTCCACCCTGTGCCCCATCTGCCCTCACTGCATGTCCCACCTGCAGCCCCCTATGCCCCATTTGTACCATCACCATAGTGCCCTTTCATACTTGGGCACTATGCTGTTGCTGCATATGGAGCACTACTATTACTTTTCTTGGGCTCCCTGCCTGTGCTGTACATTGCTGACACTTAAATGGTTTCTCTCTTCTACAAATGTGCATCTACTGTCAGGTTTTCACTGGCGGTACCGGCATTAATGTTGCAATGTTAGTGTAGCAGAGGCCTCTCCACGCCCACTCCCCGCCCATTGACCCCCTTCTCTCTGCCTTCTTTACGCCTTCTGGGACAGTTACCGCTGCCGGTAACGTTAACGCGTGTTAACGTTACAGCTGGTAACATTACCGCGCGTTAATGTCACATCGGGTAATGTTAACACGCGGTAACATTACCGATGCTACTTTACCGCGCCTTAGTACACATACCCCTAAGAGTGGTTTACAGAAGACTTTCTGCTGTGAAGTTTGTCAGGATTGTCATGATATAACATCCAGCAGTAATCTGCCATCATGCTCTCATCCCTGAATCCTTGTAACATTTTTCTATGGCCTGAATGTCTTGGTAAAACCTCTCATCCCCTTCATCACTCACTTCACCCAAGTTTGATCGAAAAAAGTGAAGATGTGAGTGCATGAAGTGTCTTTTCAATGACATGCATCAAGTAACCTCTGTACTCCATCAACATAATCTGGTGATTTGTGATTACCCAGAAAGTTTTCACAGATCCACTTAAAGGCTTTCCATGCTTCAAGTTCCAAAGCATTTATTTATCTGCTTTATCTGAGAATCAAAGCATCCAGGCATTTTTCACATTCTTCATCATCCATCACCTGTCTTATTTGTGGCCCCACAAAAATGCCTTCTTTCAGTTTTGCAGCACTGATCTTTGGAAATTTAGAAACAAGATACTGATATAAAAATGAGTTTAATGAAAAATTTAGTGAAAAAATGGCGAAACAAATTCAAAAGATCAGTTTTATATGCAAAGGAGGAAGCAAAGTGTTTGCTAGATTGACTAATGGAACATAACTAACACTTCTGCTTCCCAGATAGGAAGTTCTTAAAGGCCAGTCTTGAACAGAATAATGATCTTTGACAGTGCAACTGTCCCAGAGGCAAAGAAAACATCAATATTTGGTAAATCCACCTTGCATGCCTATTAGCATGTCAATAACCTTAAGATCCCCGCAAATCTTCCTCTGGTAATTGTCATAGCGTATAGATTGGAGTAATATCTGCAGGTTATCATACGCCTCCTTGAGGTGGACACAGTGTGCAATTGGAATAGACGGCTTTACATTGCTGTTATAAATAAGAATCTGTCTTGAGGCTTTTTGTTGAAGAATCAATGAATAAGCGTCATTCTGACGGTCTGTGTACCTGTGAGAGGGCTCCAAACAGTACATCAATGTCATTGCAATAACACATTGGATCATCTATTTTTAAAGAACATCGCTAAATTATGATTGCATGTGTGATAGTTGCAAATGAAAACATTCTTTTGAAGTAAATTCTTTTCCTTCAGCCTTGAAGCAAGGCGTTCTGCTTTATTTTTTGAGAGTGCCAATTCCCGTATAAGATCACTAAGCTCTTCTTGGCTGAATTTCTCTGTGTTGCCATCTCTTTCATCTGGCACATAGTCTGCATCTTCGGACTTTTTAGGTTGTCTGCCACTTGCACCTTCATCTAACGCCAGTTCGTCTGGTACAGAAGACAATCTGTACTCTGGAGGAACTGGAACAGGAAGTGTTTCGTCATGTGGGTCTGGTCACGTTGCAGACATAAGATTTGGATACATAAAGTTGTGCTTGTTCTTCACAGAGAAAACCGTGATATTAACCAGACAAAATAGCAGTCATCATGATAGTTTCTCGGCTCCCTCCATATCATGGTACAACAAATGACATCGCTGTTTTCCTTCCATTTAACCAATCATGAGGTCTATTTGCACAGGCAGTGCAAATTATGTGAGGTGCCCATGGCTTATCCTGATCACCCAGTAGGCATCCAAAATATAACCTGTACATTTTGTGAAGATCTGATGTTATGGCATGACTTTGAGATACAGTAGCAAATGAACCACAAACGTAACAAAAAGCATTGGAATGATTTCTACACTGTCTTACTAGTGTAATACTGACAAAAGACCCAAACTAAAAGCTCAATACAATGAGGTAGCTATTATTAAGCATCCTCCTTCTAAGTCATTTTATTATATTTTAGTGATCATACATTATGTAAAAAACTGCCAGTCTTGCATACATCAAGCCAACGCATTTTGAGCCATTATCTCATGTGATTTTGCTTGAGGGCATACAGGCATTACTTATCTGAGTAAACACAGGTTGTCCTCCATATATACAGAACTCGAAGGCTTTACTATCACAAATGGCTGCAGCATCTTTTTCAAAGAAAAATGGGAAATAAATCCCACTCCCAACAGAAATCCTTAAAAAAAACTCCAGTTATATCAATGTCTGCCAATCAATGTGACAATTTAGACCATTAGGTTGCATGGTGTTTAGAGAAAAGTTCCAGAATTGTTTGCGATAATTCAAAGCAGCTTCTCAATCACCCCCATGCCATGCTTTTGGCACAAATTGAATCACACGCTATCGCAGCTGATCAAATGTGTGATGATACTGTAAGCAATGCTCAATCATAGGAGCAAATGTAATAGCCATATGTAATCTCAATTTGTGTTCACGTAAATGAGCCACAAGAGTTTGTCTTGTTCATCCGATAGTATATCTTCCAACAAGGGCATATCACAACATACACACAGCATGTAGATTGACAAGTGGTGTAAGCATGGTGTATTAAAGGTCTTCAGGCTCCAGGCATCTGCCATGTTAACCCTTCAGTGGTGGTAGCACAAAAGTCGCATCTTCCACATTGAAAATGTCTTCTTTGAATTTCCTCATTTATTTCCACATTCCAGGTGACAGATGGACTAATATAATTGGCTTAAACGCTACTATGGGCCACTCCAAAAAACAATCATGTAATTGTAGAATGCACCAATGTTTATAAACAATATTTATTTATTTATTTATTTATTACAGTTTCTTATATACCGCGCTATTTAGAATCAGCGCGGTTTACATCATAACAAAACGACCATAACGACAAACTGTCAGGTTTTACATTGAACAGGAGTAAAAACTTGGATAACTGGGTTAACTATATACATAGACACTACTTGTGCTTTGTTAGAAAATGCAATTGTACAAACTAAAGGTTCCTCAACTGGTTTTAAAGCAGAGACTACAGAGTTCAATAATAAATCTCTTTGAGCATATAAACCTCGATGGTAACTCTCTTTATCATTACCCTTTATCTTCTCTCACTCAACCAGTTTCTAACCCAAACACTTTTGGGCTCATACCAAGAGCTCTCAGTTTATTTATTAGTTGCCTATGTGGAACACTGTCAAAGTTCTTGCTGAAATCTAAGTATATTATATCTAGTGCTTTCCTCCGACTCAGCTGTCTGATCACCCAGTCAAAGAAATTGATTAGATTTGTCTGACAAGATCTACCTCTGGCAAATTCATGCTATTTTGGATCCTGTGATTTTTTTGGGGGATTCTTGTTATTAGGGCTTTTTTTCCTCTTGGTGTTTTTTTTTTTCTGTGGTTGCCTATGGGAAAGTTGCACAAGTCCCATTTTGAGGAAAGTGAGGAGGACTATGAGCATATACTAATTTGAGATCTTTATTTAGCAGTATTTAGCTCATACTTTTCCAGTAGTAATTCAAGGTGAAATACACTCAGGTACCGTAGGCATTTTCCCATCTCCATAGGGCTTACAATCTAAATTTGCTCCTGAAGCAATGGAGAGTTAAGAGACTTGCCCAAGGCCACAAGAAGTGCCAGTGGGATTTAAATCCTGGTCTCTTTGGCCAGGCTACTCCTCCACTCCTAAATTTTATTTATTTATTTACATTCTCTTATATACCGCACTATTCTGCATCAGTGCGGTTTACATTGAACAAACTGAAATTACATTGAACAGGGCATTATAACTTGGAGATAACTATTTTACAGGGAACATGGGCTATGGAGGGTTAAGTGGCTTGCCCAAGACCACAAGGAGCACCTGTGGAACTAAAAACCCCAGTCCTTCCAGCCCAAGGTTGCTGTCCTCTAGTGGGATTTGAACCCCCGACCTTCTGGCCTGAAGTACCCAACCACTAGGCCACTCCTCCACTCCATGATATGTAACTGGAAGAGATGAATATTCAGGCTGGGTGAACTGAGGTTTTTTTTCTTTTTCTTGTTTTATATCTGTCTCTCACTATATTTACTCCTATTTCTTAGTTTTGGACCCTGTTTCTCTCTTTGATGGTTTCTCAATGTGGTTTACAGCTGTGTGGACAGCTTAATATTCCTGGGAAGGTGTTTGGTTCAGATAAATACAGGAAGAGTTGGTTCTATCATATTATATGTTTTGTTCCGACACAAATCCGGCTGTGCATGCTGAGAAATGGGCATGAATATCTTTGCTCAAGGAAGGAATCTAACCTTTAATTATATCTAATTAAATTAATCTTCTTGACTATGAATAGGATTAGCTATCCTCTAAAAACAAAAAATAAAAAATCAAGTATGTTAAACAATATGGCCTAGACATTACAGTGCTACAAGTGCCCCCCCCCCCCCCCATTTAAGTGTCAAGCTCTTGGGAGATAACTAGGAGAAGGTTGTTTTCTTTCTAGCTTTACAGAAAAACTGAACGGAGTGGCTATCATTTATAATAAATAATCTCTGGGAGTTCACATCTTATCATAATTGCATAATGTGGAAGGCAGATGGGCTATGGTTAAGGTTAATATTTGGGGGTAACGTTTTTTCAGCTCAAGGTGCAGGCAAGTGAACCTCTCAGCTCCTCTGGTGTATCTCGTAGTACAAATATTAGAATGCTCCTGCCTCTAGCAATGTTTGTTCGGGAGGGAACCCCTGTGAATGCCATTGAGTCAAGCAGGATTGTGAATCTCGCCCAATTGCCTAGAACAACCTCAGAAGATTCCGGGGGAGGGGGAGGGGGGCCTGGATCCAGTGAGATTTGGTGGTACCTTCAGAGTGGACTGTTTCTCTGTTACATATTTGGAATGTGGTGACATATACCAAGTCAGTGCTTCTGTCATTTGGCTCTCAATTGGCGCTGTTTTCTAAGGAAATTGTTGCCAAATTTGAGAGTCAGAACAAAACACTGAGCAATCTGGAAGCTTGTATTTCAAAGTTGGATTCAGGCTATTAGTGTAGCCAATATTAAGGATGGTCTCATTATCCATTGTCAGTTAGAAAATGGCTGACTATAATGCAATATCAAAGAATTTGCTTTTTTGAAATTTTCCAAAAACAAGATTGTTTTCTGCATATGGGTGACTTAAGAAATATTTCCTGGAGGTTTTTCAGATTGATTCTATAGCTAATGTTCCTCTTTTAAAAATGTATTATGTACCAACCATTCAGGAAGGGCAGGCTGAGGAGGCTCTTGATGTTGTTTCTCCAGATAATTTGGATCTATCAGCTTTTCTGGAGTCTTCATCAGATACAATATCTACTAAAGCTATCCTCCTGGCCACCTCATATCTTGAATAAGTTAAAATATTGGTTTTGAAGACACATTTTAAGAGTAAAAAGGAATTGTATTGTATTTGCTGATTTTCCAAGGCCACCCAGGCCCAGGGGAAGGCATTTCTTCAATTGTGGGCCAAGGTACTCGCTTTGGGTTCATCCTTTTATCTTGGATTTCCTTGTAAATGTTTGATTTCCTATAAGGGAAATAGATATACCTTGGTGGAACCAATTCAGAAGTGTTCCTCCAGGGTAAGATTGTTGAAGGATGAGAGTGTTTTACGAGCCTTGTCCAAAAAGAAACCAAACTTGCTAAAGAGGGCGCCAGTGAGCCAATACAGCAGACTAGCAATAATGGTAATGTGTAGTGGTGTCCTTGAGCTTTAGCCTCCTACTAGTGAATTAGTTATGGACTGCTTGCAGTAGAATGAAATTATCTCATGTGCCTTTTACAATTTTTTGCAAATTGAAATATGAAGGATCATGAAGAGCAACGTGTTTGCGTGAAATTCTGTGAGAAATTGAGAAAAGCTTTTACCAAAACTTTTCAGATGCGGCAACAAGCATATGGAGAGGATTCTTTAAACTGCACACAATGTTACGAATGGTACTGATGTTTCTAATCAGGCAGAATGTCCATCGAAGACAATCCTAAAACTGGACGGCGTTCCACATCAATGGACGATGATGATGTTAAGAAAGTGCATGCTTTGATTCCTGAAAACCGTCACCTGTCCGTGAAGTTGCTGAAGAAGTAGACATCAGTAAAAGTTTGTGTCACACAACTGTGACTGATAAACTTCAGATGCATCGTGTTACTGCAAAATTTGTCCCATGACTCTTGACAGATGAGCAAAAAGCAAACCATGTCACAGTCAGTCAGGAGTTGTTTGATCATTCAAATGATGAAAATTTTCTGAAACATGTCATAACAGGTGATGAAACGTGGATGTATGGACATGATATTGAAACAAAAGTGCAATTGTCGCACTAGGTGGGAGAATCATCGCCGCGGCCCAAAAAAGCACGTCAGAGTCGATCATATGTGAAGGTGATGTTGATCATCTTTTTTAATTGGAAGGGCATCGTTTATCATGAGTTTGTTCTAAGGGGGTCGGACAGTTTTACTTGAACGTAATAAGCATTTGAGAAAGGCAGTGTGACAAAAGAGGCCTGAAGAGTGGAGGAACAAGACCTGGATGTTGCACCATGACAAAGCATCTGCTCATTCGTCACTCCTTATCCATGAATTTTTGGTGAAGCACAAGATATCTCTAGTCTCGCAGCCCCCCTACTCTCCAGATTTGGTCCCTGTGGACTTCTTTTTGTTCCCGAATTTGAAATCCACTCTGAAAGATCTCCGATTTCAAATGATAGAAGTGATAGGGGAAAATTCGCTATGGGACCTATGCGCCATTCCACAAAACAAATTCCAGGATGCGTTCTAGACATGGAAAAAACATAGGGAGCGGTGTATAAATAGAGAAGGGCAATACTTTGAAGGAGACAAGTCTAAGTTGTAAGCATATCAATAAATGTTTATTTAAACAAGTTTGGTTTCTTTTTGGACAGACCTCGTATGCTTTGGCATCCTTTGATGTACTTTTGTTACTTATTATATATATTGTGCTTGGATAATCTGGGGGCATATTCAGCAGCAGTGGCTGTCACTATTAAAATGGCAGGTCATTGCCACTTTAAAACTAACCCTGGATGTTCAGTGCTGGGACCATATCTGGCCAGCGGCACTGAATTTCTTGTATGCTGGGTAGCAATTCAGCTAACCGGTCAGTGGTGATATTCAGCCACTGGTGAGACAGCTAACCAACTAAAGGTAGGCTACCTTTTTTTGGCCTAAGTTTGGCCAATTAGCAGCTGAATATTGCCTCGGAGTGGTAGGAGCGGTACAAGGATATGAGGTGCCCTAGGCGAACCTCATCCCTTGCACCCTCCCTGCTCCTGCCCCTCCCCAGTCCCCATTGTTGCCACTGCCGCCCCTCTCCAGGAACTACAGCAACAGCAATATCCTCAAACATCCCCACAACGCTTACCGTAAACTTCCAATGCTGCAAGGCTCCTTGGCTTCCGCCCCTTCTGACAATTGATGCTGACTTCCTGTTTGCATGGGGGCGGAAGCAGCTAGCCTAAGCTAAGCTGCTTCTACTCTCATGCAAACAGGAAGTCTGCATCAGCCATTGGAGAGGGCAGACGTCAAACAGCCTCAGAGCACCAGAAGTTTAAGGTAAGTGCTGTGGTGCTGTTTGATGCCGAGGCTATTTCCACAACTGCAGGTCTTGAAGTGGGGCATCAGTGGCAGCAATGGGCTGCCCCTGGACCACTGGTGTTCTAGGTGACTGTCTGATTCGCCTAATGGTCACGGCAGCTCTGCCAACTGGTTAACCCTTTGTTCCACCTTTACTTTGTTCCAGAATTCTCTGATGCTAAGCACGTTCAATTGATCTAAGAGGGGAAATTCAGCAGCACAAAGCAGGCATGTGCCGCTGAATATTCCACTCCTCTTTGGTGTTGATCTTCAACTTTGCCAAGCATGATGTCTTTCTCTAATGATCTCTGTCTTCGCATGATGTGTCCAAAGTATGAAAGTCAAAGTTTTGTCATCTGAACTTCAAAAGAAAGCTTAGGTTTGATCTCCTCTGGTACTGACTGGTTGTTCTTCAGGCAGCCAATGGTTTACACAATATTCTTCCTCAGCTCCATAATTCAAAGACATCAATTTTCTTCCTGTCTATCTTTTTCACTGTCCAACTTTTGCATCCATAAGATGTGTTTGAAAATACTGTGGCTTGAACAAGCCGAATCTTTGAATGGAGAGAGACATCTCTGCTCTTGAGGATCTTGTCTAGGTCCTTCATAGCCATTCTGTCAAGAGCAATGTGTTGTCAGATTTCTTGACTGCTTGTCATTTCTTTATTGATTATTGATCCAAGCAGGTTCAAGTTGGCCACTATTTAAATTTCTTCTACATCAATGATGAATTTATTGATTTTGCCAGTTGTCATGATCTTTGTCTTCTTTACATTAAGGTGCAGGCCCATTTTAAGACTATGGGGTATGTTTACTAAGCAGTCTTAACGTGTGCCCGGCGATAGTGTGCAGGCTGCCATAAAAGGAGTGGGCATGTCGGTCTTAACATAGCAAAACGGGATTTTCGTACGATAACGTGCGCTGAACACATTATCGGGCAAGAAGCCGCTAAGCACGTTAACGCATGGTAATCTTAAGTAGGCACGCTGACATCTAACCACAGAAACAGAGGTGTAGCACAATGGTTAATACACTGACTGATGGTACTGGGGACATGAGTTTGATCCCCAGTGTACCTAATGAACAAGGCTGGCTGAAGCATCTCCCTTTATGTTTAAGTAGTGCTTTTTGAGGCATTGTAGTATTATTTTAATTAGTGCTGCCAGCAAACACACCCTCACAGTGGCGTAACCTAAGGTGCTGCATAATGCACCCTATAAGGCACTCCAGAGGGCACATTATAAAGTGCCCTGTCCGCCAAGGCACCCTACAATGTCCCCTATAGGACATCTTATAAGGCACCTTATAGGGCGATAACGTGCCCTATAAGGCACCTTGTAGGGCACCTTATGAGGCACCTTAAGGTTACAGTACTCTGAGGGTGTTTTTGCTGGCAGCACTAATGTACATTAAAAATAGACAATGCCTTGGACAGCCCTATCAAACAGCCCCACTGTGGGCTAGAACCCATGACCTCTGGCTCCACAGGCAGTGAAGTAACCAGTGGGCTACAGCTGCTAACAAACCCCTGGCTGGCTACAGAAGGACTGCACGTCACCACACAAACAGTCTGCTGTGGCTACCAGGATAGGGGCAACCCACCCATACCCATGATGCACAGCACATGCATATCAGCAGTCTACAGATCACAAGATGGGGTATACACCCCACAGCACCTCGGCCTGGTAGGGGGTGCCGACAGTGTGTGTTAGTGGCACAGAGTAGCTACAGACCGTCACATTGTGTAGGTATTGTGCTCACCCTGAGGGTAAGGTGGGGCTGAAATAGGCCATGTCGCAGATACCCATCAGTGCTAGTGTGTGTGATAGGTAGTTCCTGCAAACACACCTAGGATACATTAGTGTCTATCTGAAGTTGTCAATCAGGTCTGGACCTTATGGGCTATGATGCACCCAGAATAGTGCATATTCTGTCTTCGTGCCATGGTAACATGATGTAAGTGACAGGGGGTGTTTGGACCCATAGGCAGATTATGTACCATCACCCAACCTACCCTCTGTGGCTCAAGGTGGGAGACAGCATTCCCCACCAACAGATCCACATTCTACCTCCCTGCAACGGTGGCAGTAGAGAGGGGCCATCAACCCCAGTCATGCTGGGGAACAGACACCCTACAGGGCAGCCAATGCAGAGCTGTACACATCCCTAAGGCAATGGCAGGAAGACAGTAGGCCTGGAAATGCTCAGCTGCCCCCACCACCATCTGACATTCACCAGCCACTGCACCCTGCAAGGTGTTCCAGCCATACACACATAACTGCAGACAATCTGCTAGCTAGTCCACAGTGCATGATCCTGGAAGAGATGTGTGCACACCCACCAAGCAGATAAGCCCATGATTAGGCCCCAGAGAAGAGAACCCATATATTTCACTGAAAAGAAATACAATATAGCACTATGGGGGAGCTTAGCCATGCCATGGTCACTGCTCAGTCAGGGTGAGTGTGACCTCCCAGCAGGACATACTGTGGCCACCCTGTCAATGCAGGTCATGGCCGGGTACTACAATGTCCGAGCCATTGCCCTATGCCCTGTGCTGATGCATCCAGACCAGGCCACCCTGTCCAAGCTATACCCACAGTACCTTGCTCCTCATTATGCACATTGGCAGGCCAATACTGGCAACAGTGCTAGCAGTGTGGGCTGAGGAAGGTGTTAGCAGTCACCACACACTGAATAGACAGACATACACTCCCCACACCTATGCCAGCATTGTGCAACTATAGAGGTGTTTGGCAGCCTTGGCCACCGCACCAGTCCTGGGCACAGTGCAGGCATGGCTATGGTACGCAATACTGTTGGGGTCACTCCCCAGGGTGGTAAACACTGTCAGACACCAGACCTGAAGCACACTCCACAGACATCAGAAAGGTTGCTATGATGCAGCTCAATCAGCAAATTGTGCTTAACTTAGGAATTGCTATCTGCCAGTAATCATAGCAACCTTTTGATAGCTGTGTACCGTATTCCCAGGTTTAGGGTGGCATTGCTAAGGTATGCAAGTGCTAGTATTGGGAGATGCATGCAGGGCCCAACATCCTGCCTCTCCAGGAGGCATTGGATAATGGAGCCTGTGGGTGCGGGTGTGTCTGCCCCTGTTGGCCGCTGCTTTAGGGCAGAGGTGCCCAACTCCAGTCCTGGTGGGCCAAACACTGTTCGGGTTTTCATGCTGTCCCTAATGAATATGCATGAGATACATCTGTATACCATGGGGGCGGCGCATAGAAATGCAGCACAGCCATATTTATTAGAGGCAGCATTGAACATGAATGGTGTTTGGCCCTCCAGGACTGCATTTGGGAGACTCTGCTCTAGGTAACGCTCATGTTTATGGTGTCTGTGCTCTGTAGGGTAAAATGTAGGTGTTTTGGGCATGTTTACGTCATCTGCAATAAAGGTTCTGTCTGTCTTAGCACGTTTTAGTAGTGGGTAAAATATGGGGACTGGGTTGGCAGGAACCACAGCTGGGACTTGAACCTATGACCTTCTGCTCCTGAACATACTGGCTGTGTGCACTGGACCACCATGTTGCCACAGAGACAGTGCATTCCCTGGGGATACCATGACTGTTTGTCAGACAGGGCCTGTCTGTTGCAGTGCATGGCACCCACCTACACAGGGCTAGGCCATGGTCTGCTGTGGGCAGCAGCCACTGGCCCCTCCATCACCAGTACCCCTCTGCCACCATGCTGACATGCCCTTCTGTTGGTGGTGCGCGATCTCAGGCCATCCAGTGTGTGGGTAGGCGGCTGCCTATGGTACAGGTTCTGGGGTAGGGGTGCCTGCATAGCTGTCCATGCTTCCCCCCAGCACCGCCTGCCAATGTTCTGTGCCATTGGGGGTACCTGCTGGGTACTATCCTCTATGACACTGTGGGAGACACACTCGTGCCCATGTTGGGCCCTCATCAGTTGCTGTCTGGCTGCTCTACTGTTTCAGCATTCCCATGGGCCACCTAGGCATCACCCTAGTCCGCACTGTGGCCCAGCTGCACCACAGCATGTGCCGCCTGCAGCCCTCTGTGTTCCCTTTTCCAGCATCTATCCAGTTGCCCATTCCGACATGCCCGCCCTGCTGCTGCAGAACATGTGCATGCCCTAGGAAACCTGTCCAATGGAGAGGGAAAACCCTGATCAGCGCTCTTTCACTGTGGGCTCATTCACCTTGTATGGGGACGGAGCATAGACCCTTCCAAAATTCATATATTTTTTTTTTAGCTTTCTCAGGAGTGTTTTTTGATGTTTCCCATTAATATTGGCCAGCTTGGTTATGCTTTTCTTCCATTTTGTTGAGGTCATTTTCAATGTTTATTTGTCCTTTTGTTCCGTGCACATGCATCACACTTATCACTTTTGTAGGTTTCTCTGGTTTTGCTGTACATTGCTGACGGAAATGGTTTCTTTTCCCTTTAAATCTGCTCTAACGCGAGGGTTTCACTGGCGTTAGTTTTCAGCCCCGGATTCCACGGCGTTAGTGTGCAGGGAGCCTCTCCCCTCCCACTCTCCGCCCATTGACCCTCTCTCTCCGCCCCTGGGGAGCCTTCCTCCGCCCTCTGGGAGCCTTTCTCCTCCCTCAGCGCTCATTTGCTCCGCTATGCGCGTTATCGCGTGCTAAGGTACCTTAGCGCCCGGTAACGCGCCTTCATCGGGCGATAAGGTACCTTATCGCCTGATAAAGTTGCCAGGCACACGTTAAGACTGCTTAGTAAACATACCCCTATATTACTTGATCCTGAGAAGCAAATGTTTCAGATCATCTTCACTTTCAGCCCGTATTGTGGTGTCATCAGAAGGTGAGTCTTCCACCAATCTTCACATCTTGATAGTCTTCATACAGTCCTGCTTCTCTGATGATTTCTTCTGTATATAAATTAAATAAGAAAGGGGAAAGTATGCAGCCTTGTTGTATGCCTTTGCTGATTTTAAACCATTCTGTTTTTCCTTGTTCCGTTCGAACGGTTGCTTCTTGATCAATATAAAGGTTGTGCAAGAGAACTATCACTATACTGTACCCATGCTTCTTAATGCGTCCCAGGGTTTTTCATGGTTTACACAGTCAAAAACCTTGCTGTAGTAAATAAAACACACACATATATATATATCGTTTTGGTATTCTTTTGTCTTTTCAAGGATCCATCTCACAGCCGCGATGATGTCTCTCATTCCCTGCTGTTTTCTGAACCCTGCTTGCACTTCAGGAAGTTCTCGTTCTAGGCATGGTTGTAGTCTCTGCTGGATGATCTTGAGTAAAATCTTGCTTGCATGTGGGACTGCAACACTAACAATTTTAATTTTGACAGTTTCAAATGAGTCTGGTGTCTCCTTAACTATACTTTTGTCTGCTGCACAAGTGGAAAATGAGGTCTGTTTGAGGATAAAGCATTTTTGGAGTACACACAAAATGCTTCTTAAGAACAGGAGGCTACCGCTATCTGGGGTTTCTATAAGGAGGGAAATATGTAATCTCCGCAGTCTGCTTGTTTTGTAAATGCCGGTCACAGCATTTAAATAACATGTGGATATTTCACACCAGTATCTGGATACTGTAGCAGTCGCTACTGAATATCCAGATTCAACATTAGGTGCCCAACACTATCCTGATAGCAGAGATTTTCAATCTGTTCTCTGGATAACTATCCGTATAGTATTTAAGATGGCTTTTTTGCTGTCCTAAGTTATGCAATAGTTAAGTGGATAGTGGTGCTGAAAATCACCACAAATAATAAATTTTTCCTCTGCCCCAACTCTGCCTTCAGACCATCCTAGAACAATGTGGGTAGCGCCAAGGCGCTCTGTAGTGATATTCAGCAGCACTATCTGGATTGTGCCAGTGAGGGTTATGCAGTTAGCACATGCTGCTAACCAGATAAATCCTGCTGTACTGTACATCGACCTCTAGGCTACTCTGTAAGTAGAGATAATCAGTCACAGTGCATTTCACTCAAGGAAAGAAAAGAAAGGCTTGAAGAACAGGAAGCATAGCGTGTTAAAAGTAAAAACAATGGTTCATTAGAAAATCAAAATGCAAATACAGTAAGTTAATGCATCAACAAGCTGGGAAACTATTTATTCAGCAAGCTAGAGATTATCCTTAAATCAATAAAGGGCCTATTTACTAAACTGTGCTAATAATGGGAAATCGTTGTGGGCTAAAATTTGAGTGGCTCCTTAAGAGTTAGCATGTGGTAGTGACCTAACACAGAAGAGGTGTGGAATGGGTGGGACTGCATCTTACAGTTAACATGGAGGTAGTTACCAAGCTGCAGTAAAATCATGGAGAGAAAAATAACACTAGCTCAAAGTTGGCATTATTTTTCTGCTAACACGTGGTTTGATGATCCCATTTGCTCATGTTTCAGTCCAGCACTTCAAACTCACTTCTACATCTTAGCTGTTGGTGATTCATCGGATGCAGCCAAGGACCAGTGCACATTGGCTAGAGAGCCAACGCATGAAATTAAATCCCTTAAATTTAAGGCCATGTGGATTACACGTTGTAAATCCTGCCTCATCAATGGCCAATCTGTTCTTCTGTATGACTGCATTTCAGTTTTAGGTTGTAAACTTGATTACTCTCTCTTTTTTGAAATGCAGATCTCAACAGTTCTCAAATTTACAGTACATTCTTTTATCTTAGGAAAATACACTCCATCAAAACTTTTTTGGATATAGCCAATCCTCAGAACTATAACTTTCACACTCATTCTGAACTGTTTGGACTATTGCAATTCCCTTTACCACAGACTGAATCATTCTCCCTACATTGACTTGAACTTCTCCAACATTCCGCAGCTAGATTTCAAACTAACACTAAGAAATTTGACCACATCACCCCTGCCTTAAAGAATCTTCATGGACTTACAGTTTCCTTCAGAATGCCATTCAAAATGTTTTTCACACCAGTGTCCCTCTTTATCTCTCTGATCTTCTGATCCTATGCAACTTCACGTGACCAACTCATTCCAACTGTGTTGATTAATTGATATTACCAACTGCCTTCAATCATTACGTGAATATAACCATAGAAACAGCTTTCTCCTGTTATAGCTGCTTACTTTGGAATTTCCTTCTCCATCACTTGAGAGGCAAACTAAATCATAGAAACATGACGACAGAAAAAGACCACATGGCCTATCTAGTCTGTCCTTCCATATCAACCATTACAACAGCCCCCTTTTTTCCTTTAGAGATCCTCTGTGTTTGTCCCATGTTTCTTTGAATTCAGATACTGTTCTCATCTCTACCATCTCCACTGGGAGACTATTCCATGGATCCACCACTCTTTCCGTAAAGAAATATTTCCGCATTTCACTCCTGAATCTATCCCCTTTCACCCTCATCCCATGTCCCCTCATAGCAGAGCTTGCTTTCAAATGAAAGAGGCTCTCCTCCTGTGCATTTATGCCATGGAGGTATTTAAACATCTCAATCATATCACCTCTATCCTGCCTTTCCTCTAAGGTGTACATATTAAGATCCTTAAGTCTGTCCTCATATGCTTTATAATGAAGACCACTAACCATTTTAGTAGCCACCATCTGTACTGACTCCAGCCTGTTTATATCCTTTTGAAGGTACAGTTTCCAGAATTGCACAGTATGCCAAATGAGGTCGCACCAAAGACTTATACAGAGGCACTATCACCTCCTTTCTTCTGCTGGTCATTCCTCTCCCTATGCACCCAAGTATCCTTCTAGCTTTTGCTGTTGCCTTTTCTACCTGTTTAGCTACTTTATGATCATCAGATACAATCACGCCTAGGTCCCGCTGTTCTTTAGTGGACAAAAGTACTTCACCCCCTATACTATATTGCTCCCTTGGATTGCTGCAGCTCAAATGCATGACTTTGCATTTTTTAACATTAAATCTCAGTTGCCAAATTGTAGACCATTCTTCAAGTTTAGCTAGATCCCTCCTCATGTTATCTACATCTTCCTGGGTGTCCACTCTATTGCAGATTTTGGTATCCTACACAAAGAGGCAAACCTTACCTGACAACCCTTCTGCTATATCATTAACAAAGATGTTAAAAAGAATCAGACCAAGGACAGATCCCTGGGGCACACCACTGGTAACCTTCTCCTCAGAGTGAGCTCCATTTACCTGTACCCTTTGTTGCCTCCCACTCAACCAATTTCTAACCCAAGCAGTAACTTTAGGGTCCATCCCTAGGGTGCTTAGTTTGTTTATAAGTTACCTGTGAGGCATGGTGTCAAAGGCTTTACTGAAACCTAAATACACCACATCTAGAGCTCTCCTTCAGTCCAACTCCCTGGTCACCCAGTCAAAGAAATCAATCAGATTTGTCTGACAAGACCTGCCTCTGGTGAATCCATGCTGCCTCGGATCCTGTAATCCGCTGGACTCCAGAAACCTCACTATTTTCTCTTTTAGCACACTTCCAATAATTTACTCACCACCAATTAAACTAACCGGCCTGTAGTTTTCAACCACATCCTTACTTCTGCTTTTGTGTAAAGGGACCACATGTGCCTCTCTCCAGTCCTTTAGCACTACTCCGGACTCAAACGAGACTCTGAAAATGTCAGTCAGTGGAGCTGCTAGAACATCCACAAGTTCCCTCAGTATTCTAGAGGGTATCCCATCCAGTCCCATCACTTTGTCTACTTTAAGTTTAGCTAGTTTCTCATGAACACAGTCTTCTGAAAATTGTTCAAGATGCCCCTCGCTTCTGTTTCTGTTTGTGGGTGTTTGAGGTCCTGCTCCTGGTTCTTTATCTGTGAACACAGAACAGAAATATTTATTAAGCAATTCCGCTTTATCCTCATCAGCTTCTACATATTCCTCCCCTTCACCCTTCAGTCTGACAATACTACTTTTAACCTTCTTCTTCTCACTAACATATCTGAAAAATGTCTTATCCCCCCCATTTTATTGCATTGGCCATTTCCTCTTCTTTTTGAATCTTTGCTTTCCTGACTACTTTGCTAGCTTCTCTAAGTTTTTCCAAATATAGATTCCTGTCTTCCTCTCTCTGTGATCTCATGTATCTCTTCTTCACCTTTTCAGCTACTTCTTTCGAAAACCATAGAGGTGTCCTTTCCGTTTACCTTTATTTACTGTTCTAACAAAAAGGTTGGTTGCCCTTAAAATATCCCCTTTCAGTTTTGTTCACTATTCTACTCTAAAGGCTCACCTTTTCACCTTGGCTTTTGGCAAACAACCAGATGTTCCCCAGGGATGAAATTCGAACTAGATCGTCTCTTACTCTCTATGACTTTGAAATATCTTTCAAGTCAGAAATTAGTATATCAAATTCATGAATAAACTCAACTAAACTAAACTAGACCTCCCCCTTCCTTCTCCTGCCTTCCCCTTCATCCTCCTTCCTCCCCTTTCCTTCCCCTTCATCCCCCTTCCCTTTCTTGCAGATTGTAATTTTGCAGCTTTCCCTCTTTGTCCCTCCTTTCTCTCTCCTGCACATTCTAAATTTTCCTTTTCTCCATTTCTTCTCCCTACCCCCTACTTTTTTATTTATTGTAAATCACTTTGAAGTATCTTTCTGGGCCTAATTGCTGTATATCAAAACTCAACTCAACTATGCAGACACCCACAGAAATCATTAGTTTCACCAACATCTGCTGGAGAATGTTTACGGAGATATGTACTTTCAAGGATTTTCAGAATCTCCTGATGGACTTACGCCCCAATTTGGAGTTAGAGAAGGAGCATTAGGATGTACAAGGTCCATATCTGCCATAAAGATGGAATGTCAGAAGTGCACCTTGATCTAAGTATTACTAGGAGGATTGGATAGATGAAGAACAGGAAGAGCCCAAGTGAAATGTACTAGAAGGCGATTTTCTCTCTCTTTTGTTGAATGTGCTATGTTTGTGTTTGCTTAGTTTCAGGTGTACCAGGGCTGGTTCAAACACTAGGTAAACTAGGCTGTCCCCTATGGCAGCAAGCTCTTGAGGGCAACAAAAGCAGGCCATTCAAAGCTAAATAATAGATTTTGACAGCTAGAGGGGGTGTAAAATTTGAGGTTTGCCTAGGGTGGACACTTTGGACCAACTCTAGGGCCAGCCCTGCCAGGAACCATTCCAGGTAGATGACAGCAGCATTGATGAGAAGGGAGGACATAGGCGTTCTGGATGAGTGGAGCAGAACCATAGTTTATTTCTTTCAGTTGGTAATAATTATAGACAGAGTGTTACTAAGTTCATATGCTATTAAGTTTGCTGTTAGAGCCTGTGTTGAAGAAGATAATATTATTCATTTAGCCAAGTAAAAGGCCTGGAAATTCGTTGTGAGCTCTGAGACAATATCCACATTGACCACTGGATGGCAGTGTTGAACATTATCGATTTAAAAAATGTGATAGTGCTATGCAGCTGAGCTTAAGTACAAACTATTTTTATGGCAGCTGAAATAAGTAAGTGATAGTGGACTCGAGACCTGCGCTTCTGATCTGCTAATCTGGCTATTCACTGCTGCAAGTGTGGATCTGGGGAGATGTGCTGCAGTCAGCCATAATTTCTTGCATCCCAGAAGGGAAGAAGTGATAACAGTGTGGGGGAGGGGGGGGGGACAGGAGATGCTGAACCTGGACATGGTGGAGGGGAGGAACTAGGGAGACAGTGGGGATGCTGGACAAAGAAGGGAAGATATAGAGAGTCAGAAAAGGAATGCCAGACATGGAAGAGGGAATTTAGGGAGTCAGAAAAGGAATGCCGGACATGGAAGAAGGGATTTAGGGAGACAGAAAGGGAATTCGGACATGGAAGAGGAGATTTAGGGAGACAGAAAGGGAATGTTGGACATGGAAGAGGAGATTTAGGGAGTCAGGGAATGTCGGACATGGAAGAGGAGATTTAGGGAGTCAGGGAATGGCAGACATGGAAGAGGGGATTTAGGGAGAGTCAGGGAATGGCAGACATGGAAGAGGGGATTTAGGGAGTCAGGGAATGGCAGACATGGAAGAGGAGATTTAGGGAGTCGGAATGGCAGACATGGAAGAGGAGATTTAGGGAAACAGAAAAGGAATGCTGGACATGGAAGAAGGGATTTAGGGAGACAGAAAGGGGATGCTGGACATAGAGGGGAGGGGGGGCAGGAATGACCCAACCATTAGGTGAGACTAAGTGGTCGCCTAAGGCATCAGACACTGAGGGGCAGCAAAGAGCAGCAGGGGTCAGGGCAAAGCATTAGATCCTGACAGCCACATAAATTCAAAGAGCCATCAGCATATTATTGCAGCTGTAGGGAGAGTGGTCACAGACATACCTATAAAGCAAAGTTTAATAGTTGAAAGTATGATGTCCAATTATGCATTTTTACAGGTTCAGATGATCGTGATTGTTGAGATTAATTATAACAATCTTGGGGTTGGGGGGATGGCATAAGACTGAAGGTTTCCTAGGGTGCTCAATATTTGCACTGCCCTGGGGAAGGGAAACAGACACAAGAAGATGTTGGATATTGGAAGGGGCACTAGGGAGGCAGAGAGGAGACTCTCTATAGGGGGGCATGGAAGGACCACTAACACAGCAAAAGTCCCAGGATTACCCCTGTTGTGTCCATAGTTAGAGTGAGTGGAGTGGGAGAACGTCTGCTATGCTGTAAAGCGGCAGTATCAAGGCAAGAACTAATAACTACCTCCTTTATGTACCACATATAGACTTATATGCTGTTTCCAAGTGCTGATCACTGTTGGGTCATTATTAAATTTGAGCTACCCTTTACCATCAGTGTATGGAATGGACTAATTTTGCCTTATTTTATAAAGAGGGGAATCAAGCCATAGATGGAGATCAGGTTATCTCAGAATGGAAAGGCCTTGGAGAGATTCTCCTGCCCCCACAACACCCCTTGGGACCCATCACTTTATCATTTAGGCTACCAGATATTGTGCAGGCAAATCTGGGACACTTATCTGAAGTGTGTGTTGTGGGGGGGGGGGGGGGGGGGTGGGAGGGAGGAAGAGATACCTTACTTTCAGGTTTGAGCAATAAGGCAAGGGGAAGGAAGAAGAGTCATGACCCTGCACTTTCCCAGCAATCTCATGACGGCAGACAAATTGACAGAGAACTAGAAACACTGATGCATTTCCCCTGTATTGTGCAAAATATAAAGGTAAGGGATGCAAATTCTGAAAATTAATATTTTCAAATCACTAAATTGAAAGTAAAATTTCTTTTCTACCTCCTCTGTCCCCATTGCTGGAATCAGGGACAGGAAACTGCCAAACGGGTGGGAGTTGAGGACACAGCTCTAAAATCAGGGACATCTAATAACCTTCTTATCATTAGTGTAACCCCAGAGACTGCCGTAAAACAGGGGTCCCGCCTTGAGATCT
Source organism: Ichthyophis bannanicus (assembly GCA_033557465.1). NCBI lineage: Eukaryota > Metazoa > Chordata > Amphibia > Gymnophiona > Ichthyophiidae > Ichthyophis > Ichthyophis bannanicus. Next base: position 159,629,352 of record CM066033.1, read on the forward strand.
CTTACACAACATTAGCATGTATTAATACACTTCAGTACACTCTAAATAACATAAGCTCGTTTATTCTCGGTGAGGCCTAACTAATAGGCATGTGTGCACCAAAGATTTTCAGGCTTGTTTTTGTTCATCCAAATATACCCATTTGGTTATTTATTTACATTCTCTTATATACTGTGCTATTCTGCATTAGTGCAGTTTACATTGAACAAACTGAAATTACATTGAACAGGGCATTATAATTTGGAGATAACTATTTTACAGGGAACATGGGCTATGGAGGGTTAAGTGGCTTGCCCAAGACCACAAGGAGCACCTGTGGGACTAGAAACCCCAGTCCTTCCAGCCCAAGGTTGCTGTCCTCTAGTGGGATTTGAACCCCCGACCTTCTGGCCTGAAGTACCTTGCCCCAACCACTAGGCCACTCCTCCACTCCAGTCTTAGTCTTAGTTAGTCTTCAGAACTGAACCATTTGTGTATTTGTCCCATTTGTTCCCATTAAAGTAGGTGGGGGAAGCTACTTTTCAATGAAACAATCAGGTTTGCCTTCTATTTTCAATCACACCTGCTTCAAACTTGACAAGCCTTTAGAAGTGTCACAACTCCCTCAGGGACACCAGAAGAGAAACAACGAATATGTACAGTGGCAGGATGATTGCCAGAAACCACTATCAGAGAGACGAAGCAGTACAAAGAGCACAGTGAACACCTCAGATAGGAACAGAGGGGACACCAGCACCACAACTGGCACAAGCACACCAAGGCACATCCAGAGGAGTAACATGGCAAAGGAGATCAGCAACAGCAGCCAGATCAGCCCCCAAGACCCCAAATTGTTCATTAAATATTTAGCTCACACCTTTCCCGTAGTTGTTCAAGACAAGTTATAATCAGGTGTAATAGATATTTCCCTGTCCCTGGAGGACTCACAGTCTAAGCCTGCACCTGAGGCAATGGAGAGTTAAATGACTTGCCAAAGGCCACAAGTAGTGCCAGTCAGGGGCGGCTCAAGGGGTGTGCAGGGCCATGTGCGAAGATTCATTGCAGGCCTCATTTGCATAAGGAGCTTCATTTGCATAAATATTTGCATAACAGGCTTTTAGTAAACATGCCTCCTAATGAGTGTCTGGATAAAGAAAGACTACCGGATTTCTACATTACTATATTCCAGTGCCAACCGCCAGGCCCATTAGGAAGTATTATAAACACTGACCATTTAGAACCCATAGCAAACCCACCGTATCATAACAGCACTACCAGGACTCACAAAGCACCAAACCCTACTTATCAAAAGACAACACTGCAAATATTAAACCAATACATCTCAGAGAATACCAATACATCTCACTGGTGGAAAGACAACAAATGGGACTGTCAAATAGAAACTACATGAACAGAATACCTCAGCTTCGATACACATGCAGAACATAGACCATCACCACACAAAGAACAAGGGATCACAATTTAGAAAGAGGAAGATAATAATTAAATTGGCAACCCCAAAAGCCAAACATGAAATGTACAACAACACTGGAGACATAAAATTATAAATGAATTTCCTCTTGTACTAAACAAAAATGCAAAGATGTTAGCGATACATGTTTCCCAGACCTGACAAAAGGCACCATCTTCCCCTAATCGGGGCTGAGATCTCCACCCGGCCAGCCTGCCCTCCCGAGCAGCAACTCCGGCCCATTCGGGGCTGTGGGAGGAGGGGAGGAGCAGCAGGCCGGCTTAAAAGAGAGCCGCTGCCGGCGGGAAAATTAGAAAAGGCACCATCTTCCCCTAATCGGGGCTGAGATCTCCACCCGGCCAGCCTGCCCTCCCGAGCAGCAACTCCGGCCCATTCGGGGCTGTGGGAGGAGGGGAGGAGCAGCAGGCCGGCTTAAAAGAGAGCCGCTGCCGGCGGGAAAATTAGAAAAGGCACCATCTTCCCCTAATCGGGGCTGAGATCTCCACCCGGCCAGCCTGCCCTCCCGAGCAGCAACTCCGGCCCATTCGGGGCTGTGGGAGGAGGGGAGGAGCAGCAGGCCGGCTTAAAAGAGAGCCGCTGCCGGCGGGAAAATTAGAAAAGGCACCATCTTCCCCTAATCGGGGCTGAGATCTCCACCCGGCCAGCCTGCCCTCCCGAGCAGCAACTCCGGCCCATTCAGGGCTGTGGGAGGAGGGGAGGAGCAGCAGGCCGGCTTAAAAGAGAGCCGCTGCCAGGCGGGCCCGCGCCTGGTCGGGCCCGCGCCTGAGGGCCTCGCCAGAGGGCCCTTTGGCGTGGCCCTTAGGCGGGGCACGTATCAGGGCTGAGCAAAGAGCAAGAAGCCATTGTGTTTGAGGTCACAGAGGCCTATAGAAAAAGAAACGACGCCGCTCCGAGACAGCCCTTTGTCCACAACTACAGTCATCTTTACCGTCTCCATTCTTGATGCTGATCACAGTCCCTGAAGAAAGCTGCAACATAATGAAAACCAGCAGCCACTCTCAAGTCCAGCTATTTACTAAATAGACTGTAAGTTACAATATCAAGTGCTCTTGCAAGAAATGGTCATATGCAACAAGTAATGTAAGATTGTAAAAATATCACACAACTGCCTAATCACTACATGCTCCAGATAGTAAATATTCCTTTATTTGCTATTTCGAAAACATCACAAATGCGTTAATACTTACAACTAATATCTTTGCTAGTATTCACATTTGTGCTCACAAGGTTTTCCAATAGTGCAAACTTTGATGTTATTTCATTGTGCTTGCTAATACGTTGCCATTCATTGCTGTCAGCATCCTCTCATGTAACATTTTCTCCCATATGTCTAGTACTTCTCACATATATCTACATTGTTTCTAATCTGTATACACTGTTCCCAGTACCTCTCACATTTGGTAATTTGTTATTTGTACCTAGCTACACTCCATTGAACTAGCTCTGCCTAACCAAATTGCTCCTCTCACTATCTAAGCTTCAGTTACACCTTTCTGTAACTAACTAATCTCCAGTGTACAATCTTCCCCTAACCAGATATTAATACTTCACCACAATAGTACAAACCATCTCTCTAAAACCTCTCTCTCAAGTAACATTCCTCACACCCACACAATGGCCCTCCACTTCAAGATTATAGTAGGCCTATACCTCCTCCTCATAGGTCTTATACCGGATATCCTAGCTCTAATTTCTTCAGAAAATTCCATACCTATCGTACATAACAACTGGCAAAAATGGTCAGGCACCAACCACCACAATGGAAATTGGTACCACCGCTCTCATCACCATTATTTATTATACATACCTCTCCAGCACTCTACAAAGTCAAACGCAGAAAATTACAATCAACCATGCCCTCTCAAATGTGCCCTCATTAATGCTCGCTCGCTTCGTAAAAAATGGCCAGCTGTCATAGACATAATAACATCTAATAACCTTGACATACTTATGGTCACTGAAACATGGCTATCGCCCGAAGACAATATTATTCTTAACCAGCTCCTCCCCGATAACTTTGACGTCTTCATCAGCAGTAGACAAGGCAAAAGAGGTGGAGGGGTACTTATCCTCGCCAAGGCTGAATTTCAACTTAAAATGATCGACTCTTCCAGCAATAACCGCCTTGAGACCGTCTCTATCTCTAACAGCATTCTCTCTATAAACTTAATCTACAGAGCGCCATCACCTTCACCAGATGACCTTTCAACTATCTTAAATCTTGCCTCCAATTCACAGAATCCAAACAGACCCAATTGGATCCTAGGAGACATTAATCTACCGTCTCTACAAGACAACCAATCTGATGCCTTTATAGATGCTCTAGAATCTTTAGGTTACAAGCAAGTGATACAACAATCCACACATACTAAAGGTAACATCCTGGATCTCATATTTGCCCCACTATCAGCTCTCAATCAACTTCAAAATATTATACTATCAATTACAGATGTCCCATGGTCAGATCATAATCTCATTTTGTTCCAGATTCCCATTCAAAAGATTAAATATTCTGATGTCAAGAACCTAAACAAATATGCAAATACCACATCCAGAAGCTTCCAACCTTTTAACAGGGAACAGATCCTCGAGGAAACTGACGCAATCTTTAATGACTCCACCCTAAATCTGGATGAGATTATCACTTCTTGGAACAACAGACTCAACCGCATTTCATTTCGTCCACCCAGAATCAACCCCTCAAGAAGAAAAGTTACGGCACCTTGGTTTACATCAGATCTGAAAGAATCCCTAAAACTCTTGCGAAAACTCGAGAAGAAATGGAGGAGATCACGCACCAATACCAATCAGACCTCATACTTTCAACACCTTGACGCCCACCGTAAAGCCATTTCAGAAAAAATGAGACTATATCATACAGACTCCCTTAAACATGCTATAAACAAACCCCATGATCTATTTACCCTTGTCAAGAAATTAGCCAAGGAACCATCACAGGAACAACAGTGCGAAATCAACCCACAAGAATATGCCCTTTACATACAATCTAAGATGTGCTGTACAAATAAAATTACAATACCCCCTATCCCGAATATTCATGGGCTCCCAGCTCCGTTAGTTTCATTCTCAACCCCCTCTCTGAAGCTAATTGAAGATACAATTTCATCTCTCAACTTATCCACAGCACATACTGATCCGTGTCCAGCCTTTTGGATTAAAGACCTTCGCAAAGAGCTTGCTCCAATAATATCCAAGATCATAAGCCTATCTTTTGACACCGGCTCATTCCCTGCTGCCCTCAAACAGACCTCCATCAGACCTCTACTAAAAAACCTCAAGTTAGACCCTCAAAAAACAGACTCTTACCGACCTATCTCCAGTATACCCACTCTTGCTAAAATAATTGAAAAAATAGCTTACAGACAACTGCAAGATCATATCGACACTGAAGCGCCTTTGGATACCTGTCAACATGGATTTAGGGAATTCCACGGCGTCGAAACGCTCCTCACCTCTCTTCTCAACAGCTTAAACTCTGGTATCGACAACATCAAACAGGGCTTTGTTCTCATCTTCTTAGATATCGCGGCTGCTTTTGACTCGGTCTGTCATGATCTGCTCATTATCCGCTTAAGAGAGAAGGGCCTTTGTGGAAATGCCCTCGAATGGTGCATCTCATACCTCTCAGAAAGATGGCAGCAGGTCCGCTCAAATGGCGAAACATCAGATCCATTTCACCAAGGACAAGGAGTCCCGCAAGGTTCTTCTTTGTCATCACTATTATTCAACATCTACATGCAACCCTTATGCAACATTATCAAGTCTTTCAATGTCAACTACATGATATATGCTGACGATGTGTTACTATATATCCCTTTCTGCATAGATAAGATTAATCTCACCCCCATAACCAACTGTTTTAATGCCATCTCAGATTGGCTACTGACTCAAAATCTCAGAATCCAGAACAAAAAAACAGAGGTTCTTTTCATCTCAAGGAACCCTAAGTTTACACCACCCACATTTCTTGAAGTTCAAGATGCCAAGCTGCAAGTAAAATCCCACATCCGATACCTTGGAGTGACCTTGGATCAGAATCTAGATATGAAGACCCACATAGCCAACACCGTAAGGACAATTTATTTTAAGATTCTCTCCCTCAGACACCTCCGCCAACTGATTGATCCAGATGATTTCCGTATGGTCTACCAGGCTCTGGTTATACCGCACTTTGACTTCGCAAACTGTATATTACAGGGGCTCCCCCAATCTACCCTTAACCCACTTCAACTAGCATTAAACAGCGCAGCAAGAATACTCTTCGGGGTTCCAAAAAGAGAACATGTAACACCTCTCCTGAAACAATTACACTGGCTCCCTATCCAAGCGAGAATTACCTTCAAGACCTTGCTTCTAGCCTTCAAAGCTCAAAAAGGGCTTGCTCCTCCTTCATTTTCGGAGTTAATCCTACCAATTCCTTCCAACAGGAGTAGAAGAACCACTGAACTAAACATGCTAAGAGTTCCAAAAGAGTCCTTAAGATACAACTCCGCAACTGTAAACCGATCCTTCAGTTTATGTGCTCCAAAGCTATGGAACACCCTCCCACCACAAATTAGAACCATCACTGACCTCTTCCAGTTTAGAAAGGCCTTGAAGCATCACCTTTTCATCAAATATTTCCCAGAAAACACAATAACACAAGATCACTCAATAGCACCATTCCCGTTCTTAACACGCCACCTCTGCTAACCCAATAACTTTTCACACCTCTCTCTCATACTATGAAAATTCTTTTAGGCTTTATTCCGTTCATATGTAAATAGCCAATGTGTTGTATTCATTGTAAATAATTTCCCCGGTTATCCAAGTTTTTGTTCCTTGTTCTATGTAAAAAACAGATAACATGTACCTTATCTGATGTTTTCTTGTTCTATGTAAACCGCGCTGATTATAAATAGAGCGGTATATAAAAGATGTTAAATAAAATAAATAAATATTCCAGTTAATAAATTCAAAATAAAAAGTATTTTTCTACCTTTTGTTTGGGCATTTTGTTTTTCAGTTGCAATTGCTCCAGTCACTTTCTTCTGGTTTCTTTGTGTCTTCTGCGAGCGGTCTATTTGTCCTTTCTTCTCTCTTCTAGATTTTTTCCATTCTCTTTATATATCTTTTTTAACATACTGATCTTTCCCTTTTTGCTCTTTCCCCCATTTCTTTCTTTATTTCTTTATCATCCACTCAAATTTCACCCTTCCATCCTCAATCCCCACTTACTCTCCCAATACCCGGCCAATCGTAGATTTTTCTTCCCTTCCACACAAAATATATTTTCCCCTCTCCATCCTCATTCCCCAGCCCCATCCCCTTCTCGTTCTCCCCCAAAATCAGTTCCCTTCTAGTTCTAGACCCACCCAGCATCCACTCCCTTCTAGTCCCATTTTCCCATGCCCCCGTATCAGTCCATTTCCAGTCCTATTCCTGCTCCCATCAGCCCATTTTCAGTCCTATTCCAGCCCCCATCAGCCCATTTCCAGTTGAAGTTCCCCTCATCAGCCAATTTCCAGTCCTAGTCCAGCTCCCATCAGCCCATTTCCAGTCCTATTCCAACCCTCCACCAGCCCATTTCCAGTCCAAGCTCCCCCCATCAGCCCATTTCCAATCCTAGCCCCCCCATGAACCATTTCCAGTCCTATTCCAGCTCCCCATCAGCCCATTTGCAGTCCAAGCTCCCCCCATCAGCCCATCTCCAGTCTTAGCCCTCCCCATCAGCTCATTTCCAGTCCTAGCCCCCTATCAGCTCATTTACAGTCCTATTCCAGCCCCCCATCAGCCCATTTCCAGTCCATTCCCCCATCATTCAATTTCTAATCCTAGACCCCCCCATCAGCCCATTTCCAGTGCTATTCCAGCCCCAATCAGCCTATTTCCAGTCCAAGCTCCCCCCATCAGCCAATTTCCACTCCGATTCCAGCCCCCATCAGCCCATTTCCAGTCTTAGCCCTCCCCATCAGCTCATTTCCAGTCCTATTCCAGTCCCCCATCAGCACATTTCCAGTCCAAGTTCCCGTCATCATCCAATTTCCAATCCTAGCCCCCCATCAGCCCATTTCCAGTGCTATTCCGGCCCCCATCAGCCATTTCCAGTCCTATTCCAGTCCCCATCAGTCCATTTCCAGTCCAAGATCCCTCCATCAGCACATTTCCAATCCCGACCCCTCATCAGTCATTTCCAGTCCTATTTCAGCCCTCCATCAGCCATTTCCAGTCATAGCCCAGCCCCCCCATCAGCCCATTTCCAGTTATAGCCCAGCCCCCCCATCAGCCATTTCCAGTCCAAGCTTCCCACCATCAGCCCATTTCCAGGCCCAGCTTACCCTCCCATCAGCTCATTTCCAGTTCTAGCCCCCCATCAGCCCATTTCCAATCCTATCCCCCCATCAGCCCATTTCCAGTTGTAGCCCAGCCCCCATCAGCCATTTCCAGTCCAAGCTTCCTCTCATCAGCTCATTTCCAGTCCTAGCCCCCCCCCCCCATAAACCCATTTCCAGTCCAAGCATCCTCCCATCTGCCCATTTCCAGTTCTATACTAGACCCTTGCCCGCCAAAGAGCCCTGCAGCCGTCTAAGGGGCTTCAGAGGTGAGCCGGGGAAGCCTGCGTGAGGCCCAAGCTCCCTCTGCACAGCCGCCAGCATGAAGAGTGCTTTCCCTCATGCTGGCGGCTGTTACTGTGAAGCATGCTGAATGCTGGGAAAGGTTAAAGGGCATTTCCTGGCACTCGTGTGCTTCACAGTAACAGCCGAAACACGCTGGTGGCTGTGCAGAGGGAGCCGGGACCTCGTGTGGGCTTCCCCGGCTCCCTCTGAAGCTGTCCATTTGTGCGAGAATGAAGTTCATGTGGGGCCCTGTGTGAACAACATTCTCGCACCATGGACAGGCCAGCCCTGGTGCCAGTGTGATTTGAACCCTGCAGGTCTGTCTGGCCACCAGGCTGCTGCTCTATCCACTAGATAACTACTGAACTTCACAGGAGGGCTACACAGCACAGCACAGCACCTGAATTGGCTAGAAAGTCCTAAATTATGCCAAGAGGAACAGCACAGCAACCAGATTGGCTCGAAGGCCCTCAAATAACAGAGGAGAGCCAACACAAGAGAAGAAGAAGCGGCATGAGCCCAGGCCACAGCAGTGGGGTGAATTCAGCTAAGCTGTATACCCACAAGTTAGAGTCCTGTGATTGAGGGCATTGGTCCCAGCACTGGAACATTTAGTACAGAGGAAGATCCTCCTGGGATGAAAGAAGCGTTCATGGAGAGCACTCCAGTCATTCAGAACAATCTAAGGGGTTTCCTAGTCAATGACTTGACAAGTACAGTTTGTTAGTGACAAGAACAGTAATGGAGGATGTGGATGTGAAGGCGATCTGCCACCCCATGATGACTCAGTGTTGATTCGGCTATCAGGCTGGCTAACAGGGCCGATGCTAGGATTTCTGGCGCTCCCCTACAACCTATAAATCAGTGCCCTCTCCCTCATTATTATTAATGTTGGCTACACCCCATCCTCCTTTTTCCTAAACTCCTTTGTGAACTCTTTTCACATGAATCTAGTATTTCTCCTGCAAATCCAATGTTGTAAGAAAATTGCAGTGAATGGGCAAATGCATAATAATAATTGCCTCAGAAAAATCCAAGTTATCAATGTCCCTGTTTAATGTATAAGTTTAAGTTACAATGTAAACCGATTTGACTGAAATAATAAAGCGGTATAAAAATAAATATATAATAAAAGTAAATACTTAGCATCATACAAACAGGCTGTGATAGTCCAAAAAAATTGGATTCTGATCATCTCATTAACAATATCATAAACATTCTCCAGTACCAGGCATATTGTGAACCCTAAAAAAGTCATTGAAGATCTACAAGGCCTCATACAAAAAGGAGTATACCCAGAAAAAAGCAGCACTATAAATACTGCAACAGGCCCTAGAATATCCATACACCTATTTGAAAAGCTGAACAAGTCTAATTGCTACAAATTATGTACAAACTCCATGTTAATAGGACACCTGGCCTTGCTCACACACTCAGAATACAGACCTTCACCAAATACAGAATAAGTGACTACAACCTAAAGTAAAAATAAAAATATGTAGACAAAAATTAAACTGAAACTCCAAGAAGCCAGACTCTGCATGAGGTGCAACACCAGATAAATAAGAGATGCAGTTCCCCATTTTGGACCCAATTCCCATCGGGGCCCATCCAGATGTCCAAAATGTGGACGGGCCGGATTTGCACTCGATTCTGCACCCGCGGAGCTAGGCTTTTCCGTAGAAGCAGAATCTGGTGCAAAGGGCCTGGAAGGGCAGAGCCTGCCCCGATTCACTGCCGCAGGACATACACCTCCCACCCCGTTTAACCCAACCGGGGCACCTGCATAGAGCCCCGGTGCTGTGGCATCTCATCGCCATGGCACTGGGACGCCTTGCAGGGGGCCTGAAACTCCGCGACCGCCTTGACATGCTTTTCCCCACTGCCCGACCCCTGATAGGGCCTGCCAAGGTTGGGATCGGGCTGTGGGGAACCACCTGGCTATCCTTACCATTTTGGGGGGTCCGCCACTGCCGATTGCTTCCACAGGGTGACTTATTCCACCTCCCCACACATCTACTGTGTATGTGCGGGGAGCTTTGGATACAGAATCGGGCCCAAATGTTTGGTGGGGATGTATGTCCAAACAAGACGTATATCCCGCTAAATGCTGATTGGAATGACCCCCACTGTGTGAAATATAAAGATAGTGTAAAGTCCAATCAGTAAATTGAAAATTAAATTATTTTTTCTACCTTTGTTGTCTGACCATTTTATTCTCTGATCATGTTGGTCCCGATCTGAGACTTCTGCTTTCCTCTGTCTTCTTTTAGCTCTCTTTCTATGGTCTATAGTCCATCTGCCATTTCTTGTCTCTCCTTTTCTTTTCTTCACTTCTTTCCATCTTGGATATTGATTTTTTTTCCTTTCAGCTTTCTTACATTTAATTCTCTCTCTCTCTGTACATTCAGATTTCAGTACTCTTTACTTTCCAGTTCATTTTTAGCCATCTACCTACCGCTTTTCAACCTTCACCCCAGTCCTCCCATTCCCTAGCTCTTCTTCCCTGGTCTATTATTCCCCAGTCTTTTGCTCACTCTCTCTCCCCCTCTATGTCTAGCATCTAGTGTCTCTCTCTTTTTCTCCATCCAGTAGGCTGAGGGAGAGGCAAACTGTCTGGGCCTGCCTAGTTCACAGTCCCAGGCCTGCGGCAGCATGGCCTCCCTACCTCTGCTCCGTTAAGTCAGTCGAGACTCAGCGGCTGAGTTTCTTCCCCCTCCCCCAACATACACAATATCTGCCCCCTCTCCCTTTTTACTCCCCCAGTTTCTGCCTCTTTTCCTCACCTGACCCAGCATATACCAGCATTATTTCCCTTCCAGTTCCAACTCCTTTCCAGTTCCCCCCAGCATAAACCCATTTCCTGTCAAGCATCAGCATCAGCCCCCTTCCAGTCCCAGTACCTCACTCAGTATCAGCCTACTTCCAGTCCCAGTAATCCTGCCCAGTGTTAGCCCCCTTTCTAGTCCTCCCCTGCCAGTACTTGCTAATATTTATTTATTTAGACAGATTTGTATACCACCTTATCCTTCAAGCAAAGTGGTCACATCACAATTGGAGTGTTACATTTAACATGAGGGTACTTAACAGCATTGTACAATGAACTCGTATGTCTAGATGGGATGAGTGGGTATCAAGTTGGCGGAGGTAGTTGCATTACCGTTTGGGTGGAGACTGTTGTCTATCTGTTCATAGGCTTCTGTAAAGAGCAGGGTTTTAAGGGCCTTGTGGAAGTCTATGATGTCATTTAATGCCCTCAGGCTCGTTGGGAGGGAGTTCCAAAGTGTGGACACCAGTAGTGAAGGAGCTCTTCTTGAAGTTGTTTGTTTAGTCTTGTGATATCCTGCAGGTGTGCCGATCATGTTGTCATTATTGGTCCTTCTTGGTCTATTGCTGATATCCCTTGGAGTGCATCTGCCGAGAGATGGTGAATGATTTTAAAGATGATCAGGACTGTTTTAAATTTTGCTCTGGCCATCAATGGGAGCCAGTGCAGTTGCTGTAAGATGGGGGTGATATGCTCAGTTCTTGGAGTGTCTGTAATGATGCATGCTGCAGTGTTTTGCACCATTTGGAGTGGGTGTAAGGTCTGCTGAGGGAGGCCTTGATATAACGAGTTTCTGTAATCAAGCAGAGGTGTGATGAGTGCTTGGCACACTGTGCAGAAGTGGTCCTGGCAGAGTATTGGCTTGATTTTTCTGATGATCCTCAAACGTTGATAGGCCTTGTTTGCGGTTTTGGTGATGTGGGATTTCAGGTTCAGAGCTCTGTCCATTGTGATGCCCAGGTACTTTGCTTCATCTTTGACTACTATGAGTTTGTCTAGAATGCTGATGGTTTGTGGTGGAATGAAGGTGGGGTTCCTGGTGACGAACATTGCCTCAGTTTTATTGTAGCTGACCGTCAGGTTATTGGCTTTGAGCCAGACATTCATGTTTTCAAGGCATCTGGTTATTGTTATGGTGTTAAGTGCTAGTAGGTTGATTGGAGCATATACCATGATGTCGTCAGCATAGATGTGATAGTGGAGTTTGTGGCATTTGATGATGTTGCATATGGGTTTGATGTAAATATTAAAGAGCATTGATGACAGGGCTGAACCTTGTGGTATTCCCTGTGTGACGGGGAACTGCAGTGATTTCTTTTGGGTGCATTTGACTTGTTGCGTTCGATCTTCCAAGTAGGAAGTAAACCACTTCAGAGTTTCTTGCATACTCCTATCTGCTGCAGGCGTTGCAGTAACATGGCGTGGGACACAGTGTCAAAGGCTGCCGAGATGTCTATGAACACTAGCAGGAATCCTTTCTTTATGCTATCCATGCCTCTGAGGAGATTGTTAAAGAGGGATGTGAGTAGTGTTTCCATACCGTGTTGGGGTTTAAAGCCATGCTGATGGATGTCCAGTGGGGCATTCATGTCAATATGGTCCTGAAGTTGCCTTTGCACTGTCTTTTCAACGATTTTCACCAGGAATGGTAGGCTGGAGATGGGACGGTATGATTTCGGTTCAGAGGGGCTTAGGTTGTTGCTTTTAAGTATCGGTCATATCATTGCATGCTTCAGGGATTGCAGCATGTATCCTTGTTGGAGTGAATCTTTGACAGTTTTGTGAATGTGATGGGAGAGCTGGCTTCTTGTGGCTTTCAGCCAAGACACTGGGCATGGGTCTGACGGTGAGGTTGTTGTGTTGAGTCCATTTATTATGCCCTCTACTTGATGTGTCGATGGTATGCTGAAGTCCTCCCAGGTTTGATGCTGCTCTTTCGTTTCATGGTCATCTGTCTGTGGTGTGATGGAGCATGTCTGGATGATGTTTTTCGATTTAATGTAGTCCGCAAATTCCTGTGGGTCAAGATGGTGAGTACAGTGCTGCGTGGTGTCCTTAGTGAGCTTTTGGACAATGCTAAAGAGTTCTCTCGGCCTGTTGACAGATTTCATGATTAGGTTGGTATGGTGCTGCTGTTTATGCTCATTTATCAGATTGTTATATTCCAGTTGCTTGGCTCTGTATTGAGTCAGAGAGTTATGCGACTTCTTCTTCCTCCATTTTCTCTCCAGTCTTCGGAGAATGCGCTTTGCATCTCTGATATCACTTGAGTACCAGGGGGTGTTGGACCTCCTGCGTGCTTGTGGTTCTGTACTCGTAGGGGCTGATGCTGCATGAGATATTATGGAGTTCCATTTCTCTATGCTTAGGTCAAGGGTGTCGTATTCCTGCTGGAGTTGTGGAATGATTTTGTTTATGAATGAGTCTTTGTTGAAGGTTCTAAAATGCCTGGCTATGCTCTCATCTTCCATGTGTTGGGTGGGGTTATTCAGGATCAAGGTGAAGTCAATCACATGATGATCTGACCAAGGGACCGACATGATTGTTGGTGTTGTGGCCTTGCTCTGTTCCACCAAGTTCATTGGAATAAAGACAATATCCGGAGTTGTACCATGCTGGTGCATTGGGGCGTTGATTGCCTGACAATATTTTAGTGACTCCATGGCTTTTAGGAATGCTGCGGCTTCCTTGGTGGGTGCGGAGGTTAGGTTGCAGTCTCCTAGTACAATGAGGGGTTTGTGTTTTCTGCTGTGTGCACATATTGCTTCAAGTACCGTGGAGAGATGTTCAGTTGTGGCTCCAGGAGGCCTGTAGGTGAGGGAGATGCTTAGGTACTTGTTAGCTATGGTGATTGTGTTGGATTCGATTGTATTAGTGGTAGAGATTGTTTTAAATCTATATTCATTTCTGGTCAGTATTAGCACACCTCCTCCTCTCTTTTGTGCTCTGATACAATTGAATGCTGAGTAGCCTGTTGGGGTTACTTGATTTAATATAACCTGGTCTGAGTCATCTAGCCAGGTCTTGGTGATGCAGATTATATCCAGTTTTTTGTCGAGGATAGTATTCGGTTTGTTCCTGATTGATCTGGCATTTATTAAAGCACACCTAATGTTGGCCATTATGATTGGGTTGGTGTGTACACTATTTGTGAGATGAGTGGGCATTGTACATGTGGCATTGTGCGATTTGTGAATTGCAGGCTTAGTATGCTGGTGTTCTTTAGAGAGGGATGATCCTGGTGTTCATACAGTTTGGGTGGTATGTAGTTGGAGCAAGGGGATTGCTTGTTGGGTCCGATGCCCTGTGTGCAGGGTGTGAAAGTGTGGAGGAGTGTAAGGTAGGCAATGAGGTAGTGGGGAGTGGAGTGCATTTTTGCAATTTACTGACCTGGGATCAGCTTGAATTGTGGCCCAGTGGTGGTGGGTGTTTGACCCTTCTCTTGTAGCTCTAAACTTGCCTGCTTTCTTTGTTCGGTCTCTCCTCCTCTCATGTAGCTCTAAACTAGTAATGGAGTTTACACGCTATGCAGTATGTTATTTTACAAGCAGTGAGGTAACAAACAAGCAATGAGGTAGTAATGGAGTTAATAGTAAATGGAGTTAATATCAACCCCTTTGCATTCCCAGTACCACCACTAGTGTCTATTCCCTTCCAGTCCCCCTCCTTCCCCATTGGCCAGGCCCCTCTAGTCCAAATACCATCCCAGGTATCAGCTCACTTCCATTCTGAGTGCCTCCCCCCCCCCCCGTGTCAGCCCCTTCCAGTCACCCTCCCCTCTATCCATTATTTATTGTATAGGCCAACCATGTTATAGGAATTATTACTTCATGTATATAGTTCAACCCTGTTATCCAAGTTTTTACCCCTGTTCAATGTAAAACCAAACAGACTGTGTGTTTTGGTCATTTTGTTATTCTGTAAACCGCGCTGATGCCGAATAGTGCGGTATATAAGCAACTGTAATAAATAAATAATAAATAAATAAATCCCCTTTCCAGTGCCATCCCCAGGTGTCAGCTCCCTTTCAGCCCCTCCCCCCTATTACCCAGCCACCTCCAGTGCCATCCCCAGGTGTCAACGCCCTTCCAGTCCCTCCTCCTCCCCTGCGGCTCTCTCAAGCATCGAATCACTGAAGGGAAGTAGGTGGCTAGTGACAGCACCCCCTGCAATTGGCACCCCCTTGCGGTGTTTACCCGGCTTACCAAGTAGTGCCGGCTCTGCTGATGAGGCAGATTCCTCCTCTTCCGTCAGCACTTCATGCTCATTCTTCCTGATAGAAATACTGGACCTGATATTCAGCAGTGGCGGCTAATGTGATTACAGTAGCTAGCCATCACTGATGAAAATTAAACCCGGATATTCAATGCCGGGACCATCTCCGGCCACTGGCATTGAATATCTGGGTCAGCTGCCGAAGCAGGAAGCTATCTGGGCAACGGTGATATTCAGCCACTGCCTGGTTTGCTTCGGCATTGAAAGTTGGGACAGCCTTTCCCCACCGAGGGATAACTGGGCTGTGGCTGAATATCGCCACTGACCAGTTATCCCCAAGTACCACCCATGGAATGCCCTGATGTTAACTGGTTAGCACTGGGGTGTGTAACAGTGGTATCCAGTGCTGCTGAATATCCTGTTTAGTGGCATTTGCATGGTTTGCAAGTCTGCATTGTAAGAACAGCGCAGGTTCTGTCTGCACTGTACAAATTTTGTTGACTGTAAACCACACTGATTCTAAAGAGTGCAGTATAGAAAAGACATTAAATAAATAAATAAAATGCCCTTGAATACTGGGCCCGCTGTTCTTTGGTCAAGGGTATAACAGTAGCTATGCTTCCTTGCTAGAACCTCCAAACAAGAACAGTGTTGAAATTTTAAAAAGAACTCTGAACGGAGAACTCAAGGTTCCGTGACGGTAGTAGGCTAGTAACGTTCCCCCGTTGCTCCAGGTTCAGATTTTCCTGACTTGAGCAATTAGGAATCGCATGTCAAAGTGGGTAGCAGAACAAAGGCATATAGTGACAAGCCAAAGGGACCCATAAAGATGCAAAGCAGAAGGAGGGTTAAGAAGAGAGGCTCAGGAAAAGCCAAACCTCATTGGTCAGGGAGCCACATAGTTAAAAGGATGGCGACAAACCAGCATGGCAATTAAGGAGGGTGAAATTCATATAATGATAAGTCTAAGCCACTTGCAGATATGCAAAGCAGGAGCAATGGGAAGAATGGCCCAGGAAAAGCCAAAGCAATGAGGGCACAGAGGCAGAGAGCCAGTGTCCCTGACCTAAGGAGAACCAGTACAGTTCAACACGGGTATTGTCTGCTGGATCCAGACTATCGCATCTGCACTAACCATCTGTCCCCACATATCCAACAAAGAAATAAGGGCAGATCAAAGAAGAAGATGGCTACCACTGAGGAGAATCTCTGTCCTTGATCCAAAGAGGAGAGAAACCTGGACCAGTGACAGAGCTGCTCCCTGGACAGGCATTCAGCAAAAACAACAGGTGGTGGCACTTTGGGAAGGCTTCATCCAGATATTTGGCATTAAAAGGTTTGGGGTGAAATCATATCTTGTCTCAGGTTGTAGCAGCCTCCTCTGTCGGGCTTTGCCAGAAGTGATTGAGCCTCATGAATTTATTCTTCCTAAGACTATCTTGGAGTATGTAGATCACATCTAGCCAAGGCTGTGGGCTTCATCCGGTTCAATAGCATCAGCAGCAGCAGAGATTCTCAGGCGTATACAGTATTATATTGTACTCATACCTGAACAGCAAGCAGAGATTTGACACTGGGAACAGCAATGGGATGGAGTGTACATTGTATCTCTACCAGCCTTCCATCCAGTCCCATCTAAACTGCGCTCACTCAGGGACCCAAGACTGGCAGTGACCCTCAGCAGCCTGTTACTGGCACTTATCCTGCCCCAGAGCTCGTCCTTGGCTCCTGCTTCAATGTGGAGTCTGATTGTTATATTTCAAGAGCAGACCATGAGGAAATATCAGGTCCCATCTCCTGCCCAGGTGCCCCCAAACAGTAGACCAAAACAGCTGTTAATACACACACAGTTCTGTGTGCCTCCAGACTTTTGTCCCTTTGAGGAAGAGCCTCTGGGGGGCGGGGGAGGAGCAGTTTCCCCTAATACAGAGACAGTCCATGAATTCTCTACCCTCTTTTCACATCTTGAAGAGTATCTGGCCAGTGGGAATGCAGCAGAGTAAGCCAGCAGGTCAGTTTTACACGATATGCTGCAGCCACTTAGCAATAGCTTTCTACTGATGGGCCAACACTATGAGTTGCCACATGAAGTATCGGGGGGGGGGGGGGGGCCCCAGAGCACGAGGCCTGAGGGACCAGCAGAGTTCCAGGATGCAGAAGAGTCTCCAGTGTCCTCTGACTGCAGCTTGCCAGGAACGCTGCCTTTGCTCCCTCTGAGTCTCTTGGACTGTAATAGTTATTTTATTTCTTGCTATTTGATTTTAGGATTTGGCATGGGGTCTGAAAGTAGCCACAGGGCACTATTTCAGAGAGATGCAGCTATCAAAAACACAGCTAGTAGACACACTAAGGCAGAGAGTGGGGGCAACTGTCCTTCAGTATAGTTCTATACGCCTTCCTCCTCCCATGAATGATGGGGAGCCACGATATCCCTTGCCATGGAGAAAATACATTCATGCTGGTTGGAGGGCAGGACACAAAGTGCTATGCAACCTTGGCCGTATCTGGCCAGATGCTGACTTGTGTGCCCAGTATGGTAAAGGTTCTTTGTGCATGGCTGCAATAGGGTAGCAAGCCACTGAAATTTGTACAAGTGTCTGACCTGTGGTAGGGTGATGTCTGCAATTTAGCAGTATAGCTAAGTCTTTGTTCTCCAAAACCTCTGTTCTTAATTCCTGGCACTTCTGAAAACCCTCTAATTTGGCCTGTGAAAAATTCACTGCTGGGATGAGAAGGCTCAGGGTAGCCCTTGTGGAACTCATTTCCTCTGCGACATCCTTAAAGGGCTTTAGGATTTCCATCATCCGTGTGATATATGCCCAGTCCTGATGACCCAGGGGTATATTGATGCCAAACTCAGCTTGTGATGACATTGGATGCAGGAACACCCATTGCTCCACTAACCTCTCCAGCATGTCTTAAGTGGAAGTCACCTGGTGCTAATATTCTGTTTGAGCTGATGAACAGGTGGCCCTGTTGCTCCCTGCTTTTCATGCACTTCACACCCACTGTTCACACTCTGGTGAAAATACCTAGTTATTTTTCAGCACTTCTCAATCAGTTCCCTCAGGGGAGGGCTGCCACTTCCCTTACTCCCCAGGCCTAGGCAGTCTCTCACAACCAAGTTCAGCAAGTGTGCAAAGCATCTGATCCTCCCCCCCTTCTTTACTGCCTTGCCCATGGTCACCCCATCATCCGTTACAAAGAAACTTGGGTGTGTGGTGCTCTGTTTTCTGCAGCATTGCCCTTATTTCTGCTAAAATATGAATTCACGTATGGCTGTCGTCCATTACCTGGCTGTGAAGCGCAGCCCATCAATACTTTCCTACTGTTGCTCCCCTGTTAGACCTACAGCTTAACCACCAATGCCCTGTCAGGGAGAGGTAAGTGTGTGTCAGTGGTGAAACACACACCAGTACCGGCCTCTGCTTTTGCCAGCTGTACATACAGCTGGTGACACAATTGATTAGACAGGCTGGGGATCACCTGCCTACTAGAAGTTGTCCTGCAGGGCATTCAGCAAGCAGGAGCTAAGAGATGCAGCGGCCTCTTAAATCCCGTCTTCTTCAGGGGATGGTCATCCAGGACTATATGCACAGGATCACCACCCAGATACTTTAGCGTACTGGCCAACATGAAGGTAATTTTATAAGAGGGAGAGGGCTTTTAGGTCTCAAGGACACATCTAACTTGGGGGGGAGTTAATTTGGTTATTAATGCGCAAATGTGTCACATTAATGATCTCATATAAAGTACTGACCAGCATAAAAGTGTGCGCATTGCTTGATGGCATATACTTTGCCCATGGGCGTGTGCACGGGTGCAGTGTGAGCAATGCACAAATGCCCATGTAAATGACAAATTACTACAAGTTCTGTGCATTCTTGCAGATATCGAGGTGCGGACATGTGCACTAGCGCTACAATTGATGCAGACGTCCTTGCTGAAACTTAAGGCATGATTGCTGCTACTTCGGCTAATGTTTTATAAAGACAAGGAGGCTTCTGATTCTTTTTACAAAATAGACTTACCATATATGTCTTAGAAAACACTTCAACGAAGTGCCCCCTTATAAAATAACCTCCTTATGTGCACATTATCCCCCTTTACAAGATGGTGTGAAGCATTAGTAGAAGACAGAAGTAAATGGCAAGTAGTAAAAGCCATTTCTACAGAGCCTTTATAAACTCACCCCAGGGGCTTTCTTGCAAGCCTTGCTGTGGTCCCTGTTGCCTTAGTTTCTGCAATAAACCTTCATACAGAAGGAGTTTAAAGCCGGTTCCCACTCTGTTGTGTGACTGTTGTTTTCCATGTGGCGCTTTGACACTCTTTTCTTTAAATCCTACTTTGCTGTTTGTCTCAGTCCCTAGCCCTCTACTTTCCGGTTGTACAAGTAGCTATTTTCCAAGGGCTCTGGCAGTGTTTCATCTGGTTTCTTTTATAATTCCGGATACTTCCCGTTGGATGAGTAGCTGATTGTTGGAACATGAAAGTCTGTGGTTATGTTCTTTGCAGCTGTGGTTTCAGCGCCAGCACTAAGGACGGCTGCTGCTGAAGGCACTCTGCCAGATTGTTTGACAACACACAAAATACTAAAGAACTAGGTTTTATATATGCAAAGAAATACAGTTTGAACAGGCTGATAGATCTTCAGATAAGCAAATATTACGTGGCTGAGAGTTCCAGGAATTTGCAGTTGCATCTGGTCCTAGAAACATGTCACTTAACAGATACTATAAGCATATAAAATTATCCAAAAGATGCAATCTTAACCTTTGAAGATCAGAACATAGAGAGAATAGATCAGTTCCACTTGATTTATGAATTGGAGTCTTTTCCCTGAGGCAGTTCATTGGAGTAAAATTATTTTTTAATGGAAGATTTTTAGAATCACAAGTTTTGGATATACTGTACAATTCTTTTGTTGGGGAAACTTTTTAAAAAAATAAATAGTTTTTTTTCTTTAGAGTAATCTGCATGTGAAGGCTTTTTGTACCGTTGCAAATGTTGTATTTCTGAATTTCAGATTCACTTTATTTTCTGTTGAAGTGTATGAATTAAATCGTATATATAATAATAAAAAAAAATAGTTTAAGGGCCCGATATTCAGCGCTGGCGGCTAGCATGATTACAGTGGCTAGCCACCAGCGCCAAACCTTAAATGCAGATATTCAGTGCTGGGGTTATATCTAGACCCAGCATTGAATGTCCGGGGTCGCTGCAAAGCCGGATTGCTAATTGGTCAATGGTAATATTGAGCTGCTGCCGGGTAAGCGAAACGTGGTGAAAGTTAGGCCAGGCTTTCCTGCGCCTGGCTTTCACTGCAGATCACAAACCGGGCAGTGGCTCAATATGGCTTCTTTGAATACAACTTCTGTGTTCAATGATTCGGGTGTGGACCTGTCTTTTAGTTTTGCCTATGCCGCACCCGAATCATTGAGCACAGAAGTTGTATTCAAAGAAGCGTTCCAGATAAGCCCTTAGTCTCTCACTGGACACAAGCAGGACATTTAGGGGTATGTTTACTAAACCGCGCTCATGTGCGCGGCGCACAATAGCGTGTGCTAAGGTACCTTAGCGCACGCTAATGATGTGTATTTGTGCCTCGCACACGTGCACGCCGCACTAAAGTGCCTGCTCGTGCGCGGCGCGCTGATGTGCGATAGAGGCGTGGAAAGGCTCCCGGAGGGCGGAGGAAGGCTCCCCAGGGGCGGAGAGAAGGGGTCAATGGGTGGAGAGTGGGAGGGGAGAGGCTCTCCGCACATGAGCGGGGCTGAAATTCAAGCCAAAAAATACCGCGAGTGAAAACCTCGCGGTAGAGCCGATTTAAAGGGAAGAGAAACCATTTCTGTCAGCAATGTACAGCAAAACCGGGGAAACCTTCAAAACAGTGATAAGTGTGATACATGTGCACGGTACAAAAGTGCAAATAAACATTGAAAATGACCCCAACAAAATCTAAAAAAATTATAATCAAGCTGGGCAATAGTGATAGTAATGGGAAACATCAAAAAACACTCCCAAGAAAGCTGCAAAAAAAAAAAAAAATGAATTTTAGAAGGGTCTACGCTCCGTCCCCATACAAGGTGAATGATCCCACAGTGAAATAGCACTGATCAGGGTTTCCCTCTCTATTGGACAGGTTTCCTATGGCATGCACATTTCCACAACAGCAGGGCGGGCAGGTCGGAATGGGCAATTGGACAGATGCTGGGAAAGGGGATACAGAGGGCTGCAGGCGGCACATGCTGTGGTGCAGCTGGGGCACAGTGCGGACTAGGCAGATGCCTAGATGGCACCTAGGAATGCTGAAACTGAACAGCAACCAGCAAGAATACAGAATACCCAACCAGGTCTAAAAGCCAATGCAACTGTAAATAAAGAAAACCTGGTAAACCAAAAACCGCCTGTAAAGACAACAACTTTTTTGGTCGGAAAAGCCGTCACAGTGTAGAGGACTTCACCTCACACCACCGCGGCCCATCCATTTTATTTTATTTGAAAGCCCTATCCTTTAGGACATAATATTAATTGTATTCTATATGGCGATATCACTTAGTTGAAAAGGCTGCTGTAAATAATCATCCAACGACCAATTATGACGACGTGTCAAGTTTCGGGGATCCTCGCTTTCCCCCTGCTTCAGGTCAAGTCGCCATGGATCAAAATGCCCACCTTTAAAAAAACGACAAGAAGTATGGTTTTTATAATGGCAAACATCGCTATGACACTAATCAAAATCTCCAATCACAGGAGATCAATGGAGAACTAAGGGAGCCAATCAAATCTCAAATGGGAGGGGCCACCTTACTAGGCCATCCCACCAGCTGATTGAGAGCTCATCAAATCAACAAGATTCTACCGAATCGTGTGCCAGTCCAGTTGAGAATTATATAGAATGCAATTAATGCCTCAGCCAGCCTTCTTTATTCGGCACAGTGGGGGATTGAACCCATGATCTCTGCACCATCAGTCAGTGTCTTAATCATTGTACTGTGGCTCTGTTCCTGTGCTTGCACATCAGCATGCCGCTTATGCTTCCTGCGCAAGTTTCTCATGCGCTAATGTGCGCGGTGCACATGAGCGCAGCGCACATTAGCGCATGATTAATCCCGGTTTTGCTTTTTTCTGACTGAAACGCCCACTCCTTATATGGCATTTATTTTATTTATTTATTTATTTATTTACATTCTCTTATATACCGCACTATTCGGCATCAGCGCGGTTCACATAGAACAAAAAGTCTCAGTACAATAACATGCATGAGTTTACAGATAACAAGGGAAGGAACTTGGATAACAGGGGAAACTATTTACAGTCTATTTACAGATATAATACTACAGCATGGCTACAAGTTATTAGGAACAGGTGCTAATAATATGTTCAATAAACAAAGCGATTCGTCCTATTTCTGTTATTGAGATACCATGGAACTGAATAGCTGGGAGGAATCACTGAAGTCGATGGGTGTAAATGGCTCAATAAGATGTTTGTTAAAGAGGTGGAATTTGAGGGCTTTCCTGAATTGTGTTAAGCTGTCAATGGCCCGTATGCCAGGAGGTAGTGTATTCCAGCACCTAGGGGCACAGAGGGTAAAGGCTCTATTGGCTGTGGAAGAAGAGCAGCTTGTAAGGGCCTTTGGGAGTTTTAAGGAGTTGATGGCTGATGATCTTCTTGCTCTGTTTGGTGAAGTGGTATGGATAAGGTCAGATAAGGAAGGAGCAGAGAGCTTATTGAGGGCTTTGAACGTGAGAAGTAGCGTTTTGAAGATAATTCTAGCCTGAACGGGTAGCCAATGTAATTGAATCAGCAAAGGAGTAACATGGTCAGTCCTGGCAGCCCCCTGGAGTATCCTTGCTGCGGCATTCATAGCCAGCTGTAATGGGTTTAAAGTGGATTGAGGAAGACCTTGGAGAATGACATTGGCGTAATCGAAGTGTGGTATTATCAGTGCCTGGTATATAGTCCTGAAATCTTTTGGTTCTAGCATGGAGCGTAGGTGTCTCAGGGAACGGATCTTGTAATATATTGTTCTGACTGTGTTTCCTATGTGGGACTTCATATCCAGGCGTTGATCCACACAATAGCGCGGCGCGCACCTAACGAGGTTTTAGTAAACATACCCCTTAGTTAGTGATTTGAAATATCTGGTTTTGAAGGCAGTAACACCACATTGGAGAGGAGGTTTCTCTGATCAGAGAAAGGCTGAACTTTTACAGAGCTCTGCTAGTGAGTGGATTTTTGCCTCCTGGGACATCTTACTGTGAGTTCTAGCTGTTTATTTAATTATTTACTGTTTGTCTAACTGTTGTTTGTTTAATTATTTAGTGTTTGTCTTAGTGGTGTGCTAATTCAGCCTTCTCAGCTGTACTTACCTTGCCTCTCTCAATTAACTGGGCCTTGTGTGGTAGCCATTTTGAATTAATCTCTCTCCCCAGAGCCTGCTGTTAAGCTTTTCCTGTCCTTGCCTGCCTGAGTGACTCCTCCCCCTGTGTGTGTGGTAGCCATTTTGAATTAATCTCTCTCCCCAGAGCCTGCTGTTGTTAAGCTTTTTCCTGTCCTTGCCTGCCTGAGTGACTCCTCCCCCTGACCCCCTCCCCCTGAGGTATCCTGTAACCTTGTTCCTGTTTTCTCCACGTGTGCATAGGCTGTTTTAGTTTGCTTTTCTCTGATCAGAGAAAGGCTGAACTTTTACAGAGCTCTGCTAGTGAGTGGATTTTTGCCTCCTGGGACATCTTACTGTGAGTTCTAGCTGTTTATTTAATTATTTACTGTTTGTCTAACTGTTGTTTGTTTAATTATTTAGTGTTTGTCTTAGTGGTGTGCTAATTCAGCCTTCTCAGCTGTACTTACCTTGCCTCTCTCAATTAACTGGGCCTTGTGTGGTAGCCATTTTGAATTAATCTCTCTCCCCAGAGCCTGCTGTTAAGCTTTTCCTGTCCTTGCCTGCCTGAGTGACTCCTCCCCCTGTGTGTGTGGTAGCCATTTTGAATTAATCTCTCTCCCCAGAGCCTGCTGTTGTTAAGCTTTTTCCTGTCCTTGCCTGCCTGAGTGACTCCTCCCCCTGACCCCCTCCCCCTGAGGTATCCTGTAACCTTGTTCCTGTTTTCTCCACGTGTGCATAGGCTGTTTTAGTTTGCTTTTCTCTGATCAGAGAAAGGCTGAACTTTTACAGAGCTCTGCTAGTGAGTGGATTTTTGCCTCCTGGGACATCTTACTGTGAGTTCTAGCTGTTTATTTAATTATTTACTGTTTGTCTAACTGTTGTTTGTTTAATTATTTAGTGTTTGTCTTAGTGGTGTGCTAATTCAGCCTTCTCAGCTGTACTTACCTTGCCTCTCTCAATTAACTGGGCCTTGTGTGGTAGCCATTTTGAATTAATCTCTCTCCCCAGAGCCTGCTGTTAAGCTTTTCCTGTCCTTGCCTGCCTGAGTGACTCCTCCCCCTGTGTGTGTGGTAGCCATTTTGAATTAATCTCTCTCCCCAGAGCCTGCTGTTGTTAAGCTTTTTCCTGTCCTTGCCTGCCTGAGTGACTCCTCCCCCTGACCCCCTCCCCCTGAGGTATCCTGTAACCTTGTTCCTGTTTTCTCCACGTGTGCATAGGCTGTTTTAGTTTGCTTTTCTCTGATCAGAGAAAGGCTGAACTTTTACAGAGCTCTGCTAGTGAGTGGATTTTTGCCTCCTGGGACATCTTACTGTGAGTTCTAGCTGTTTATTTAATTATTTACTGTTTGTCTAACTGTTGTTTGTTTAATTATTTAGTGTTTGTCTTAGTGGTGTGCTAATTCAGCCTTCTCAGCTGTACTTACCTTGCCTCTCTCAATTAACTGGGCCTTGTGTGGTACCCCCATCCCCCTGCTGAGGGTTCAGGACAGGGTACCTTGTAACTGCCCTCTTTAATAGGACTTATCTCCCCCCCTCCCTCCCCAGCACCCACCCACCCCTGGGGAAATTGTAGTTTTATAGGTACTTGGACATCTTAGAGGAAAGGGGCTGCTCTCAGGTGCAGCTCTTAATCCAAATCAGTCATACACAGAGGACCTGTGATTAATTAGTTTCAGGTACACAGGGTGTATTAGGGGTATTAGATACACTTTTATTAGTATAAGCATCTACACCAATCCTTATTATATACCGCTTTAAAAGACCTAAACACAAGCTTTAAACTAAGATGCAGTCAGAGGTCCAGCAACGAGATGGGGGTTCTCCAGTCTTTTGCATCGAGTGTCACATGTATGATTATCTCCCAGTTGGTGAGAGGTCCTACATATGCACTAAGTGCAGGGAGCTCTTTGCTCTCAGGGAACGAGTCCGTTCTCTAGAGGCTAGAGTAGCAGACCTGGAAGACATAAGAAAGACAGAGAAGTACATGGACGAGACCTACAGGGATATAGTCCTGAAGTCCCACCTCCAGTCTGGCAGCATCCCTGTTGCCATGGAGGAGAGAGGTCACGTGACAGGAGAGCATCACCCTGGTGTGGCAGGAAGTGATCCTGTAACTAGGACCTGTCCTCCAGGTGATGTAAAACCCTCTCGCACCGAGGACGTTTCTCCAGGGCCATGTCCCCATGAGGGGAGGGTCAGGACAGCTGTTATAGTTGGTGATTCAATCATTAGGAATGTAGATAGCTGGGTGGCTGGTGGACGTGAGGATCGCCTGGTAACATGCCTGCCTGGTGCGAAGGTAGCAGATCTCACGCACCGCCTAGATAGGATCATAGATAGTGCTGGGGGGGAGTCTGCTGTCTTGGTACATGTTGGTACCAATGACATAGGAAAATGTGGTAGGGAAGTTCTGGAGGCTAAATTTAAGCTTTTAGGTAGGAAGTTGAAATCCAGAACTTCCAGGATAGCGTTCTCCGAAATGCTTCCTGTTCCACGTGCAGGACCCAAAAGACAGGCAGAGCTCCGGAGTCTCAATGCGTGGATGAGACAATGGTGCAAGGATGAGGGTTTTGGATTTGTTAGGAACTGGGGAACATTCTGGGGAAAGGGGGGGCTCTTCCGAAGGGATGGGCTTCACCTTAATCAGGATGGGACCAGACTGCTGGCATTAACCTTTAAAAAAGAGATAGAGAAGCTTTTAAACTAGAAAATAGGGGAAAGCCGACAGTCACCCAGGAGCGCACGGTTCGGACAAAGGTATCCTTGAAGGATACTACCAAAAGCAGTGAGGTTCCAAAAGGGAGTATAGTAGCCCAAATGCCCTTGAGTAAGGAGCAGACAGAGCATAAAGATTCCCAATTACCCATGCCTACCAATAGCCAGATTAATATTAATAAAATGCAGTCTCTAAAATGCTTGTATGCCAATGCTAGAAGTCTAAACAATAAGATGGGAGAATTAGAATATATAGCATTAAATGAGAGGTTAGATATGATTGCACTCTCAGAGACATGGTGGAAGGAGGATAACCAGTGGGACACTGTGATACCTGGATACAAACTATATCGTAATGATAGAGCTGAACAAATTGGTGGAGGGGTTGCGCTCTATGTTAGAGAGGGCATTGAGTCAGAAAGGATTAAAGTTTTGCAGGGAACAAAATATGCTGTAGAATCTCTATGGATTGAAATTCCATTTATGAAGGGGAAGGTGATGGCAGTGGGAGTATACTATCGACCACCTGGCCAGAATGAACAAATGGATGATGAAATGCTCAAAGAAATCAAGGAAGCTAACAAAAGCCACAACAGAGTAGTAATAATGGGTGATTTCAATTACCCCGGTATCGACTGGGACAGTGTCACAGCAGGACAAGCTAAAGAGATAAAGTTTCTAGATGAAATAAATGACTGCTTCTTGGAGCAGCTGGTTCATGAACCAACCAGAGGGGAAGCCATACTGGACCTAGTCCTTAGTGGAACGCCAGATCTGGTGCAAGAAATAAGGGTGTTGGGACCACTTGGCAATAGTGATCATAGTATGATCATGTTTGATTTAATCAGTGGAGGACAGATAGTAAAGGAATCCACAGTACTACCTTTTAACTTTCAAAAGGGTGACTATGATAGAATGAGGAATATAGTTCGGAAAAAAACTAAAAGGAGCGGTTCCAAAGGTTAAAGACTTACAGCAAGCTTGGGTGTTATTTAAAAATACTATCCTCGAAGCCCAGACCAGCTGTATTCCACGCATTAAGAAAAGTGGAAGAAAGTCCAAAAAACTGCCAGCATGGTTTAAAGGTGAGGTCAGAGAGGCTGTTGCTGCCAAAAGAGCAACCTTCAGAAAATGGAAAAAAGAGCCAAATGATGAAAACTGGAAACAGCACAAGCACTGGCAAGTTAAATGCAAAGCATTGATAAGGCAGGCAAAGCGGGAATTTGAGAAGAAACTTGCTACGGAAGCAAAAACACGAAATAAAGACTTTTTCAAGTACATTCGTAGCAAAAGGCCTGTGAGAGAGTCAATTGGACCATTAGATGATAGAGGGGTAAAAGGGGCAGTAAGAGGAGACAAGGCTATAGCAGAGAGACTGAATGAATTCTTTGCTTCGGTCTTTACTGAGGAATATGTAGGGGTGTTACCCAAGACTGAAGTGGTATTTAAAGGTGATACTGCAGAGGAATTGAGAGAAATATCGCTACACCGGGAAGATATATTACAACTATTTGATAAACTGAATAGTAGCAAATCACCTGGACCGGATGGTATACATCCCAGAGTGTTGAAAGAACTGAAATATGAGATTGCAGACCTGTTATTGGTAATCTGTGAACTTTCATTAAAATCATCTGTAATACCTGAAGATTGGAGGGTCGCCAACGTAACACCAATTTTTAAAAAGGGTTCCAGGGGTGACCCGGGAAATTACAGACCGGTGAGCCTGACGTCAGTACCAGGGAAAATGGTAGAAGCCATCATAAAGAACAAAATTACACAGCATGTAGATAGTCATGGCCTAATGGGAGACAGCCAACATGGCTTTAGACAAGGCAGATCTTGTCTTACTAATCTGATCTGTTTTTTTGAAGGTGTGCATAAACAGGTAGACAAAGGTGAGTCGGTTGATATAGTGTATCTGGACTTTCAGAAAGCTTTTGACAAGGTCCCCCATCAGAGACTTTTGGCGAAGCTAAAAAGTCATGGGATAGGAGGCAGTGTACTATTGTGGATCGGGAACTGGTTAAAAGATAGAAAGCAGAGGGTAGGGCTAAATGGCCAATATTCCCAATGGAAAAAGGTGAATAGTGGAGTACCCCAGGGATCTGTACTGGGTCCGCTACTTTTTGACATATTCATAAATGACCTGGAAAAGGGAATAACTAGTGAGGTAATCAAATTTGCAGATGACACAAAACTGTTTAAAGTTGTTAAAACCCAAGAGGATTGTGGAAAACTGCAGGAGGATCTGGATAAATTGGAAGACTGGGCATCCAAATGGCAGATGAAATTTAATGTGGACAAGTGCAAAGTTATGCACCTAGGAAAGAACAACCCACACTATAGTTACAAGATGCAAGGCTCCACATTAGAAACCACCACCCAGGAAAAAGATTTAGGAGTCATCGTGGATAACATGTTAAAACCCTCCGCCCAGTGTGCAGCGGCGGCCAAGAAAGCAAATAGAATGCTAGGTATCCTAAGGAAAGGGATGGAGAATAAAACAAAGGATATTATAATGCCTCTGTATCGCTCCATGGTACGACCGCACCTTGAATATTGTGTGCAATTCTGGTCACCGTATCTTAAAAAGGACATAGAGTTATTAGAAAAAGTACAGAGAAGAGCCACCAAATTGGTGAAGGGGATGGAAGGCTACTCCTATGAAGAGAGGCTAAAAAGGTTAGGGCTCTTTAACCTAGAAAAGAGGCGGCTGAGGGGAGATATGATAGAGGTGTATAAATTAATGAATGGAGTGGAACGGATAAACGTGGATAAATTGTTTACGCTATCAGAATATAGAAGGACTAGGGGGCATGTAATGAAGCTACAGGGTAAACTATTTAAGACAAATAGGAGAAAATATTTCTTCTCTCAACGTGTAATCAAACTCTGGAATCTGTTACCGGAGGATGTAGTAAGGGCTGTTAGTATAGCTGGGTTTAAAAAAGGTTTGGACAAGTTCCTGGAGGAAAGGTCCATAAACCACTATTAAAAAGGGACCCAGGATATCAATGCTTGGCCTAGTACAAGCACTGCAGAACCTGTGTCTTTTGGGGAAACTGCTAGGTACGTATGACCTAGATTGGCCACTGTTGGAAACAGGATACTGGGCTTGATGGACCTCGGTCTGACCCAGTATGGCATTTCTTATGTTCTTATGTTCTTATGAGGTGATGTTGATAAAATTCTACTGAAATTAGAACAACATTATATTTATGAGTTGAGCAGCCTAGAACCTCATGGTCTGAATCAGGAAATTGACCTTTCTGTGTTTTTATGATTAAATGTTAATTACATTATACTCAATAAAGTTTCTGACATAGTCTTTAATGTTTATAGAATTATGAATAGGTTCTTGTTTGTTTTAGATATCTATTGTTTTGATCCTTTGGTGTTATTTAACTTAAAACACTTTATGGTTTGGATTCTGAAAGTTTTATTCAAGATAGAGATCCTTTGGTTTTCTGGTCATTGTATTTTAATCTCCGTATCCAATTTTTATAATCTTCCGTAGAATGATTAGCAGTTGCATAGCTTGCAAGTTCAGTTTTTGTTCTTATATCAGAATTTGGTTCTTTATGTCAGATTTAAACATTGGATTCTTGATTGGCTGTTAGGACCAAGCTTGTGATTGTGTCTTAGAACGGATGTGAGTTATTATACGGTAAGCTTCGCTTATTTTTAAGATTGTGACTTCAAGATACATAAGCTCATAACCATATGTCATTCTTTAACATGGGATCACAATTTTATACCTAAAACTTACATGAGATATTTTACATATGAATCTTACATATAGGTAACAGCACATCGTTGCTGAAAGATTTTTTGTTTGCAAATCATTTTTTATTTTATTTTATTTTATTTAGCCCTCAGTATAGCAAGCTGTATTATCTCATAAGACTGTCAGAGCCAGATTCTCACTCTACTGTATACTGAGTCTGTGCGGGATTTTACAATATACAATTTCGGATTCTGTACAGACTAGTACGAGTTCTGCTTAGCTTTAAAATTACTCTTTACTTTTGGTTCCCACGTATGAGTTACAACATCATGCTGCACAGTTTTCTGCAGCGGTATGTTTTTTCAATTTGGCTTAAAATTATTCCCCTTTTTCCAGTTTGAGCACTAGTATAGCAAGCTGAATTTCTTCCATAAGATAAAGGTCTTTGTTTTCTCGTATGTACATATACCCTAAAATTCAGTAACCCTTATCTGATTAGGTCTTCAGTTTTTTCATTTTAGATCTGTAGTACCTATGTCCACAGTAAGGTTACATAGCAGTCCTTTTAAATTACCTTAGATATTAGCCAATTCTAGCCGACAAATTATTAAGTCAGAATTTTCACTATAGTACTCTTTTTTTCCCCTTTTTTATGAAGTATTGGTTCCAGTACTGAGCTTAGTTTTCTATCAAACAAGATACTTACACACTTACAATCCATATGATTAAAGTTTTTTACAGTACCGTTTACACATACAGTAGGTCTATTCTGGCTTTTATGACTAGATTATTTATTTATATTCTCTTATATACTGCATCAGTGCGGTTTACATTGAGCAAACTGAAATTACATTGAACAGGGCATTATAGCTTAGAGATAACTATTTTACAGGGAACATGGGCTATGGAGGGTTAAGTGGCTTGCCCAACACCACAAGGAGCACCTGTGGGACCAGAAACCCCAGTCCTTCTGGCCCAAGGTTGCTGTCCTCTAGTGGGATTTGAACCCCTGACCTTCCAGCCTGAAGTACCTTGCCACAACCACTAGGCCACTCCACCACCTCCAATTGTGAGGTTAAGATTTAATCCCCCCTTCTTTTAAAAACGTTTACAAAAATAAATTATTCATTTCTTGTTAAATTAATAACCGTTTACACTTTGTTAGTATGTTTATGTGTTGCCTTTAGATATGATCAAGATAGTTTTAAATTCAACATTATCCTTTTTAATTAAGACAAATTCCTGGTTTTCTCTACAAGATAACTTTTCATTCTTTTCAAATATTTAATTCATTCATTCAAGTGCTTCATTTTTTCATTTCTTTTTTACATTTCTTTCATTTTTTACACTTGTAGGTATTTCAATGTGTTTCCTTTATAAACACCCAATCCAGAGCCATTAGTATCGGAGGCATAAAAATTTCTGTCTTCAATCAACAGTTCAGTCATTCAGTCATTCATACCTATTAGATATAGTTTTGTGTATATCATTAATTCCAAAACTCTCTGCCCTTCAAAATAATATACATATTTCATATAATTTTTTTTTCAAAGATCTATTTATTGAGTTAATGGCAAATAACAAATAACAAAGAACAATAAAGCATCCATTGTTTGTCTCAGTTTTGTATACACACAACACCCCGGGCAGGGTTGTTCCTTGTCCACCACCCTGGGGCAATACAACAACACAGGGAAACAATAAATGCACGTAACAGAATAAGCGAAGCACAGATACCCTCCCAACCCCCCCTCCCCACTTCCCTCTCCCACCCGTAGCCACAACCAAGGGACCTATTCTCCGGGAAGCAACTATCCCTCACGATACCAACATAACCAACCCTATATGTTTTATGTTTTATTAAAATTTGATATACCACCCATACCACAATAGGCATCTGGGTGGTTCACAATTGATTAAAATTACAGGCTGCAAGGATTTAAGAAAAGAACGCCATCATATAAAAGAAAGGAAGGATTTTATAAACAAGTAAAACAGGACATGACAAAAGAGGAAGGTCAGGGAAGGGGAGTAAAAGGAACCAACATAAGGGTGAGGTTTATGGGGGAAGATTGAATGCTACTGTGAACAGATGTGTCTTGAGCTTTGCTTTGAAATGAGGGAAAGATGTTTCAGTGCGGAGGGAAAGAGGAAGAGAGTTCCAAAGATGCGGACCCAGGAAAAAAAAAAGCAGAGGACCGAGTGGATTCCAGATGTGCATGTGAAGGGGGGGGAAGAAACATACGGTTGAGATGAATGGAACGAAGGGAACGGTGGGGAGTGTGAAAACGAACCTGATCAGCGAGGTAAAGAGGGGTACCTGTAAAAAGAGCCCTGTGGACAAAGATAAGAATCTTATAGTGAATACGGAAAGGGATAGGTAACCAGTGCTGTTGCAGAAGAAGGGGAGTGACGTGATCGTACCGGGAGGCGTGAGTGAGAAGACGAACTGCGGTATTTTGAATACGTTGAAGTCTGGTGATTTGAGATTTTGGGAGACCCGCCAGGACGACATTGCAGTAGTCGAGCCTGGATATTACAAGGGAGATCAGAAGAGTGGCTAATGCAGAGGAAGAAAGAAGAGGGCGAACAGCGCGGAGTTGTCTAAGAGAAAGGAAAGATCGTTGCACAACAGAGGAAATGTGTTCCCGAAAGGAAAGAGCAGAATCGAGAACCACACCAAGGTAACGAAAGGAAGAGACTAAGGGAATAGGCTGAGAGGAAAGAGTCGGAGAACATGTGGGTGGGGGAGTGCTCCCTAGAGTAAACCAAGTGGCAAATGACTTTGCAGAATTAACATGTAGATAGTTAGAAGAGAACCACGCAGCGACAGCAGAAAGGCAACTATTTAGAGGAGTGATATCCGGGGTGAAAGAATCAGTATGGAGAAGAAAAAGAATATCATCCGCGTAATAATACGCGGAGATACCAAATTGTTGAACAGTAAGTGCAAGGGGAGCCAGGAAAACATTGAAGAGAAGGGGGGCAAGAACAGAACCTTGGGGCACACCACAGGAAAGAGGGGTTGGAGCCGAAGAGGAAGATCCAGAGACAACAGTGAAGGAGCGGTTAAAAAGAAAGGAATGAAACCACCGAAGAACAGTACCTGAAACACCAGCTTCGTGAAGGCGAATGAGAAGAGTACGGTGATCTACCAAGTCGAAAGCTGCAGAAAGATCAAGTGAGACAACAAGAGAAATAAGACCGTGATCATGTGCATAGTGAAGTTCATTTAGAAGGGAAAGGAGGATAGATTCAGTGCTGTGACCAGAGCGAAAACCTGATTGCCGAGGGTGGAGAGTGAGAGAAGATTCTAAATGAGAGGAAAGTTGATGAAAGACAAGTTTCTCGAGAAGTTTTGAGAGAAAGCAAAGATTAGAAATAGGACGCCAGTTTGAAAGGGTGGCTGAGTCCGAGGTGTGTGATTTCTGTATGGGACGAACGACAGCGTGCTTCCAGGGTGTGGGGAAAAGACCAGAGGATAGACTAGTGTTGAAGAAAGCAAGAATGATGGGAGACAGAAGCAGTGACGGTTCCAGTAACCAACGTGAGGGAATGGGATCGGCGGAGCAAGTAGTTTTCCGGATGGAGAGAAAAGTCTTGTGTAGAGTCGTTGAAGTAATAGGCTCGAAGGAAGACCAGGAATGTGACAGGGGGGGGGAGGAAGAGAAAGGGAAAGGGGTAGGGGTGGGCCCTCTGAACAGTAAACATCACCGCCTAGCCCACATTCAACACTTCACTTCTAGACTTAGGACCCAAGTTCTGAATATAAGGCATCCAAATCAAAAGAAAGAAGCCCCACCACTGAACATGCCCTCTCGCCGTCCTTCGTTCCAGGAGCATAAGTTGATGTAGACTGTTATGCCACTCCCAGAAGGAAGGAGCGGCCGAGTCCCTCCACCGATGGAGTATAGGGCCTTTCCCCACTAGGCAGGCCTTCGGCACTAAGATTCTCTCCCATTTCCCCTTCGGGTGGAGTGGTCCCAATTGATCCAACACAACCAATGGGCCCGTCCAGCAGACCGGCTGTTGCAACAAACCACTCAAATAGGCCTCAATACGCCTCCAATAGCGGCGAACATGCACGCACCCCCACCACATATGACCCAAATCTGCCAAATCACAAGAACACTTGGGACACCCCCCATAGTCCATCAGGTGACTCCGCAGCGCTCGTCTCGGGGAGAAATGAGCCCGTAGAATACACTTCAATTGAACCTCCCTCCATCTAGCCCCGTCCACCAAGCGCACAATCCGGCTTAATGCACCACTCACCGAACCTGGGGCCAACGCACAACCCAACTCCCTTGCCCACAGGGTTTCCTCTGCCAAGTAATCTGGGGGAGGGCCACACCGATCCAATCGCCTCTTCAGCTCAGCTATAGTCGGCGGTGCCTCCTTCCCCAAGGCAAAAAATTCCAAGATCCGCGCAGAGTGTTCCACTGTTAATGCTTGTCGCGGTAGGGCAGCAACATAATGAGAGATCTGCCTATATGCAAATGAAGACGTCCCTGGGACCAAATCATACTCCCTACAGAGCACATCAAAAGCCTTACATCCCCCCTCCAGGTTAACGACATGTCCCAGGCTCCGCAGCCCCTGCCGTTCCCACTGCTGGAAGGTAGCTGAATCCGATCCCGGGGTAAAGCAGACATTCCCCTAGAGGGGCAGCCAGCTTGACACCGCAGGAGAGCTACCCCAACATTTATTCAATTGCTGCCATGTTCGTCGCAATGGGAGCACCAAAACACTATTCACCACGCGGTCCGGCAAAAAAGTTCGGTCCAAATGTAGAACCGCAGCTAAAGCATGTGGTGCGACAAAGGCCTCCTCATAGGCCCGAGGGGTATAAACATCCGTTCCTCCTAGTCAGTCCCCAAGATGCCGGGATTGACAGGCCAAGGCATATTTCCCCAAATCCGGGACTCCAATCCCTCCCGATTTCCACCCCCCTCTGAGCCTTTTGAGCGGTATATGCGCTTTCACCCCTCGCCAAAGATACCTTCGAATCTACCGCTCTATGCACAACAAGTCACAACGCAGCAACCAAATGGGCAATGTCTGCATCCAATAGAGCAATCGCGGGAAAATAACCATCCCTAAAGCTGCCACTCTACCCAAAAGAGACAGTGGGAGGGGAGCCCAAGCCTGCAACTGCGCCCGGAGTTTAGAAAAGACACGGTTCAAATTTTGCTTATACAACGCCGCGGGCTCCCTAGTCAGCAGGATACCTAAATAGACAAAAGAATCGCCCGCCCAGCGAAGCGTAAAACGCCCTTGCCAACTCCCCTGAAGTGTGCCCGCCACATCCATAGCCTCGGATTTATCCATATTAATACGGAGTCCCGCAAAGCTACCAAACAAAGTTAGTTCATCAAGCAGGTTAGGCAGAGACTGTCGGGGAGACAGCAGATGCACCAACAGATCATCCGCGAAAGCCGCTATCTTAAACCCACCTAACCCGAGACGGACTCCGCAAATACTCGGAGAAGTCTCCACTCTTCGAAGCAAAGGGTCCAAGGTCAACACAAATAGCAGAGGAGACTGTGGGCAGCCTTGACGCGTACCTCTTTCTAGATTAAAGGTGTCTGACAGCACTCCATTGCAAAGTATTCCAGCAGTAGGGCCCGCATAAAGGAGTTCCACCATCTTACAAAAAGAGGCTCCAATACCATAGTGAGGCAAAAGAAATTTCAAATAATCCCAACTGACCCGATCAAATGCTTTTTCTGCATCAAAGCTAATTAGCAAGGACTGCAGATCTCGCTCCCGAACCCACTCAAGCGATGCCAAGATGCGTCGCAAATTCCGCACCGCATACCGCCCTCTCACAAAACCCACCTGTGATTCATGAACCAGATCTCCCAACAGTGGCGCTAAACAATCCGACAGAACCTTGGCCAATACCTTCAAATCAAAATTTAAAAGAGAGATGGGCCTATAAGAGGCGGCCAACGTAGGATCCTTCCCTGGCTTAGGTATTAGGGTGATATGTGCGTGGTTCCTCCCCCAGCCAAATTGTCCCTGTCTTATCCGCTGATGATACATTGCTACTAAAGTAGGGGGCACCTGGTCTCCTAGCAGTTTATAAAATTCTGCCCCAAAACCGTCGGGGCCAGGTGCACGCCAACATTGGGCCTGTTGAACAACCCTACACACCTCCTCAACAGTGACCGGCTCATCCAACTGCGCCTGTTTCGCCGCCGTCAGCTTAGGCAGGTTTGTTTCACGAAGATAGTTCACCATGGCCTCCCAAGACCCTTCCTGTCCCGTATACAGCTTTTGGAAATAGGCTCGAAAAACTTGGGCTATCGCTGAGCTATCCTTATGCAGCTGCCCGTGATCGTCCCGCAGCGCTGCGATTGACTGAGTTCCCCAGCTACCCTGAAGGCAGCGCGCTAGTAGCCTCCCAGATTTATCTCCGAAGCGATATAATTGATACCGGTAATACATAAAAGACTTTTTGGCTCTCTGATGAAGCAATTCATTAAGGGACGACTGGGTCTCCCATAACCTCCGCCTATTTGCCGCAGTGGGATCCCGCGCACACCGCCGCCTATCTTTCACTGTTTGTTTTTCTAACTGGACAATCCGTGCCGCCACTAATTTTCGCTTCCTCGCTACGTACGCAATAATATCTCCGCGCAAAACCACTTTTGCCGTTTCCCATAGTAATTCGGGATCCTCTTTATGCCCCTCGTGATGAGCCATAAAGTCTTGCCAGCAATTTTTGAGATAGATATGAAAGTCAGCATCTTTATATAGCCCCGGGGGAAACCGCCAAATTTTTGCCTGGGTGGGCGAGGCACCCCGTCAAATTTACCCAAACCGGTGCGTGGTCCGAAATCTCCATAGGGCCAATTTGCGCCTCCCCCATGAAAGCAAAAAGCCTTTCCGAGACTAAGATATAATCGAGTCTAGCACTTGAGCCATGTGCCCGAGATTGATGGGTGAAATCCCTATCCAGAGGGTGTAGCAGACGCCAGGGATCTACCATTCCTAACCTGTTCCGCAATGCCTGCAATGCCTTAGTGGTCGGAACCCGAAGTCTCCCCCCTCCGCCTCCCATAACATCCATTTCAACGTCTAGTACCCCATTAAAATCCCCAGCTAATATCAAAGGAACATCAGGCCATTGCTCAACTCTAGAGGCAAGCCGGGCATACAACGCTTTATCCAATACATTCGGGCTATACAGATTGCCTAAAACAATAGGTCTCCCCTCCAGCCTTCCAAATAACAAGATGTACCGACCATCCGGGTCCACATAATTGTTCTCTAGATCAAACCGAATCCACTTGTTATTCAAAAGGACCACTCCACCCTTTTTCCCTTTAGCAGGAGCACCCCAAACCTGCCCCACCCACTCCCTTTTCAATTTAGCATGTTCTTCCGCTGACTGGTGATTTTCTTGCAACATAGCAATATCACAGTTTAGACAGGCCAAGGCTTGTAACACTTTATATCTCTTGATGGGGTTACCCACTCCACAGACATTCCAAGATATAATCTTCAGGATATAGGGTAGAAATCCATATCAAACCATAAGATCATCCAACACAAATAAGGGTCAATCCCCCCAGCCTGAGATCTACCCTGGAATTCTAAGGTGCTTCCACTCTCCACACCCCCTATTAGATTGTGGCTATTCCCTAATCCCCCCCTCCCCACCCCTTCCCTCCCCCTCCCCCTCCCGCAGAACCCCGAACCTTAGTCCTATACCAGCTAACCCAAGCTATGTCCGATCTTCCCCCCCATCCCTTTAGGCCCACCACTCTCCTATCCCTCCCCCTCCCCATTCCATCTATCTAGGATCTTACTCTCTGGAAAACTACCTAGTAAGACCCATCTGAGACCCGCTTGATGCGACCAGTGCCCCCACCTATCAGCAGGCCTACTCCCTCCAGAAGAACTCAGTTGTCCCCCACCCAAGGCTAACACCAATACCACATAATTTACAACCAAAACATCCCAAAGAGGCCAAACCACAGCCACCATAACTGCAGGGCACCCCCCCCCCAGCTATGGGGGAAGCGCGTCCCGCCATGATTCACTCCTCAACCCCCAACCCCCCACCTCCCAGGGCCATTCAAGGGGGGAGACGCCACCCCCTCCCCTTATCAGAACGAAGGAGGGAGCGCCGCCAATATAACCCCCAGGGAGTATCTAAGTGCGGCAGGAGCGGTACACCAAGCTCCGCCAGCCCCCCCTGTTGAGGAACAATGTCACCCGGTGTGAGCCCCCCTCCCCCGCTCGAACGGCAGGCGAACAGGCAATTATGCCGGCCCGCCCCCCGCCTCCAGCAAGAGGCCAAACTCTCCCCCAGTTGGAAGAGGCATATCAGACTATTGATATGCCACTATTGAGAAAGAAATATACTACAACCACCTCAAAAACTATAAAGATGCCATAGATAACTCAAAGAAAAATTACTATGCTACAATCCTATCAAAATCATATAACAGACCAAGAGAACTATTTTCCATAATTACCAACCTAACAACCAACCCTCAAGATTCCAACAAGGAAATCACTGACATCTCTGCACAAACTCTAGCCAATTATTATCAAAATAAATCAAAACACTCACCAATGACCTTAGATCCTATCTACAAACCTCTCCATATGCTAAATGAATGGCCAGAATTTTACCCTTTATCCAAAATATCATTAAAGAATATCATTATCAATCTTAACACAACAACATCCTATCTAGACCCTTGTCCAGTAACCTGGATAAAAAACACACTACCAACACTTCTTTCATTCATACTTCCTATGGTCAATTTATCACTACTCCAAGGTTACCTCCCACCCACCCTTAAACAAGTACAAATCAGACCAATCCTGAAGAATAATACACTTGACAAAACCTCCCCAAAATCTTACCGACCTATCTCAAGTATACCATTCTTAGCAAAAGTCATCGAAAAAACTGTACAAATACAAACACAAGAATTTCTTGACTCATCCTACCCGCTAGATGACCAACAATATGGATTTCGCCCCAAGCATGGAGTTGAAACACTCCTGACTGTTTTTACCGATACACTACTAAGAGGAATAGACAACCACAAAAAAGCTTTTATCCTCTTATTTATTGACATATCAGCCGCTTTCGATAGTGTTAACCATTCAATAATGCTTAACTACTTAAGGCACATAGGAATATACTCTACAGTTCACAAATGGTTCACCTCTTATCTGAGCAATAGAACGCAAAATGTTAGAATAAGCAATCAAACTTCTGAATCATATAAATTTGAAACAGGATTACCACAAGGCTCAGCGCTTTCAGCTCTACTATTTAATATATACATAAAACCAGTTTGCAATATCTTTAAGAAATATGGTGTACTCTATCATCTATATGCAGATGATATTATGATGTACATCCCATTCACTATCCCTAACATACCGTTGCAACTCCTTTCGGATTGTTTTAATGAAATAACATTATGGCTAAATGCCCACAATCTCCTAATAAACCATTCAAAAACTGAAGTGCTAATAGTCACCAAAAACCAAGATTATACCCCACCAACACATATAACACTTCAAAACCAAGAAATTAAAATAAAGAATGAAGTGAGATACTTAGGAGTCATTTTAGACAAACATCTCACTCTAGATACCCATATCAGAAATACCACAAAGAAAATTTACTACAAACTTAAAATACTTAAACAACTTAGACCTCTTGTTTACATACATGATTTTATCAGTATAATCCAAGCCACTATAACCCCCCACTTTGATTTTGCGAACCTTATATTATTAGGTACATCAAAACAAAACATCAAAAGACTGCAACTCGCACAAAACTCAGCAGCTAGGATAATAACAAAAACACACTCTCATCAACATATAACACCAATTCTAGCATCCCTTCACTGGCTTCCAATTCAAAACCGAATAACATATAAAACACTAATAACAGTATTTAAATCACTATTTGATTTGACACCATCTACTTTAAGTAACTTAATTACCAAAGAACATCCAAAACCTACTCAAAGAAAAAATCAACTAAACAAACTTAAAACCCCCATAGATTTCATAAAAACAAATAAATCAACAAACAACAGAGCGTTCTCACATGCAGCCCCAACAGCCTGGAATTCCCTCCCTGTTGAACTAAGAATATTAACAGAGATTAATGAATTCCGAAAAAAACTGAAAACACACCTCTTTACAATGCACTACAACACTATAGAACAGCCATCAAAAGAATTAGACAAAGGCTAAACAGTTTTATCTACATCTCACTATAACAGAAAAGAAAACCTGCCCTATCTGCATCTGTACTACTCATAATGATTATATCCCACATAACTTGTATATGTATTTAATAATATAATGTTAATGTACATAATGTATATAGTGTTGCACTGTTCAGTGCTATCTGTTCAACATTTCTGTTTACTGTACATTGGTTATAGTTATATGACGTTATATGTAAAACAAATCCATGATTTGTTGCCTGTTGTTATTTGTGAACCGCAGCTGATCTTAGGAAGCTGCGGTATATAAGAGATTGTTAAATAAATAAATAAATATCAATAATCAGCAAATACACCAGAAACAGTACAAAAATAATATGGTCAATGGGCTGTAGAGGGTGAAGGCGAGGCAGTCGTCTCCCGTCCAACGAGCTTGGTAGAGACTGGCCTCCTCCGCAGACTCAAATGTTCGATGGGTTCCCTCGTGCAGCACGTGGAGCCGGGCTGGATACTGAACAGAGAACTTGATCCCAGCACTTATCAGTTGTTCACAAAGGGGGGCATACGCTCTACGCTTTTGACTCAACGCTATAGAGTAATCTTGAGCAAAGCGGATCTTGTTGTTGTCATACACAATGTCTCCCTTTTTACGGGCTGCCTGTAAAATCGCCTCTTTCTGGGGAAATTGTAGGAATTTGACCAGCACTACTCTCGGTCGGCGATCCCGGGCCTGCTTGGGGCCTACACGATGTGCGCGTTCAATAAAGATCTTGCCCCCCAGCTCCGTGCTCTCCAGCAGCTGAGATATCAGAGATTCCAAATGTTCTTTCAATTCTCTGTCTCCTACCGCCTCTGAAATGCCCATAATCTGCAGGTTATTCCTGCGAGAACGGTTTTCAAGATCATCAAGTTTTGAGGCTTGCGAAAGTACTTGCGATTTCAAGCCCTCCACCACTCCGGTCAGCGCCTCCACGCTGTCCTCCGCATGTCCGAGGCGGCCTTACGCTTCTTGGAGCCTGTTCCCCAGGCCCCCAAGCGAAGATTGTAGCCCATCAATCTTTTCATGTAGCCCTGCAAACTGCGAGGATAAAGCCGTTGCTACTGCCACAGAGACCTCTTCGATAAAGGCAGGAGAAGTCGGTGAACCCGGCGATCCTGTGGCCTCCGCCATCTTGCTGTTGGTGCCCACGCGCTCTCTGTCTCGGCGGGCCGTTCTTGGCACCGCTGTCATGCCTCTCGCCAGCGTCTGCTACCTCCCGCAGCTCCAAAGGATATTCAGTATCAGGCGGGGAAAGTAAATATTCACGGCACGGAGTTTAAACGGCTCAATTTCGCCGGTTTTGGATGGGGACACCGGAGCACACGCAGGATGCGACCGCTGCCCTCACCGCATCACGTGGTCTCCCTCATATAAGTTAAAAAAAAAAAAAATCTCCTTAACTCAGTGGTATCCATGTTGTTAAAGAGCGATATACTGTCATAGAGCGGATGCTAATGAAAGTGAAGACTTAG
This sequence comes from Ichthyophis bannanicus, assembly GCA_033557465.1. Taxonomy (NCBI): domain Eukaryota; kingdom Metazoa; phylum Chordata; class Amphibia; order Gymnophiona; family Ichthyophiidae; genus Ichthyophis; species Ichthyophis bannanicus. The sequence continues at coordinate 159,671,047 of CM066033.1, forward strand.
AAAAAAACGCTGTCTTTCACAAAACAAATGATGTGCAGAAGATGCAATTGCCCTGCAGTGCAGCTAGAGGGAGCAGGAGAAAACTTATAGAGGCTGAGTTAACACACCTGGCTGATGATTCTGCAGAAGTTAATCAGCTGCACCTGAAAAGTAGCCCGGGGAACTCAAACGTGGAATGCCTTTATAAGCAGAAAGCTAGTGCAGAAGAGGGGAGAAGGAGGAGAAGGGGAGCTGAGACAGCCAGGAACAGCAGCCCAGCCCTGTCAAGCAGTGCAGCCAAGACAAGCAGCACGACAAGGACAGCAGGAGCTGGAAGAGGAGCAGAAAGAGCCAGAGCGAAAGACGGGCCGTGGAGAGTCAGTCCGGAGAGAGACTTGGTAGCAGGAGACCTCAGAGGTAAAGAGCTCAGAAGGAGAGAGCCATACCTGGAGAGAGGCCTACGCTCACCAGAAGACCCTGAAACAGGATTGAAAGGCTTCAGAAGGAAAGGTACTGATAGCAGAGTTACCTATACCAGGAAGCAAGGAAGTCTGGATTCCTCACCAGGTTTTCCTAGGCTACAGAAAGGTCAAGCAGTGCCCAGAAGCTTCCAAGAAAAAGTCTGTCAAAGAGACTGTGTCCTGAGAGAAGTGCCTGAGAGGGAAAACTCCAGTTATACCGGCTACAGGAAGCCAAGGTATGGTGACACTTTATTCATAAAGAGAAGCTCGGCTCCTAGAAGCTCTTGTAAAGCAGATATCCAGTTTGAAAGGAAAAGAAGCAGGCCAGAGTTTTATAAGCCAGGACGTAAGGGCGTAGGAATAAGCCATGCTTATTTGAGAGCCCTAGAACAGCCTTACTGGAAACAAGGGAACAGAAACAGTGACCAGCAAACTATAGCGGCCAGGGAAAGCTCCAATTCAGAGGGAGATAACAATGACCCAGAGCCCATGCAGATAGCGCTTGAGGATCCTATTCCCTTATCTCAAGATGAATTAATGGATTGCTCCATTTGTATTGCAGACAGTTTTGAATCACTCCCTGAACTGTGAGTTATACAGACATTGATTTGAAAATACTCATGTTTGTGCTGAATGAAAGAGGAATGTTCACTCCTTTCTTTTGCTCTAAAGTTTGAAAGAATCCTGGGTTAAATCCTACAAGCAACTGTGAAGTTTGTAACAGTTTACCTCTTTACTTATGTTGTGGTGGAAGCCTGAAAAGAAGGACTTTCTGTATTTCTGTATCTCAGCGAACCTTTTGCGTTAAAAGGGAAATAAAAGCCTTATTTACCCTCTACTTGGCATACACAATTTATTCACATAAGGAGCAGGACTACAAAGACCAAGATACCCTTGGCCTTAAAAGAGCCCTCTACTCCCAGAAAATAATAATATGCTCAACATACCCTTACAACCACCAGGGGGGGGGGGGGGGGGTTTGATGACAATACTACATTTAAGATTCATAAATTCCATTGATTAGAGTTAATATATATTTTTTCTGGTATGTCATGTACAAATATTATTCTGGCTTGTTATTCAATTTATAGTTAGAGTAGAACACCAGAGACTACCCTTTTACGTGAGTTTCACCACAGGGTCTTCAGTGAGTATTGTCTTGTATACTTATATTTTTTCATAATTTAATGATTTCTCATTGTTCTCCTCATAGTCTTGCTAATGTCTTTTCTACATTTAGTATTTATACATATTTTTCCTTTTACTGCCCTGCGTTTTGTTCTTTTACTTAATGGTTTCAAAATGATGTATTCATGTATTATTTTCCTCCTTTTCAGTTTTTTTAAAATGTTGTATTTCTGTATCATCTTTCATTGTTTTAAATGTTATTTTTTAATTATTTATTTTTTTACTTTTATTTTATTTTGTAAGCTGCATACCCCCTGAAGAAGGCATTGCCGAAACGCATTGGGGTTTAACTAATAAAGGCTCCTGTGACCTCCACACGTCTCTTGCTCCTTGTGTTCTCTGGTTCCCACTGCAAGAGTGTTCGCTCTTCCTTGTGTTTACCATCAGAGGAATCGGGCCACACTTTAACTCTGACCCTTAATAAGGAAGAAGTTAATTCAAACAAAGACTGAGATTGAGATAGGGCAGAGGAAATTTCATTTCCGTAGTATTGTTTCCGAGCTTGATGGATCATAGCTTTATAAATTTTATATTTAATCTGCTAGTTTTGTTTATCTTGAAAATCATAAGATGTCCTCCAATTTATCTCTAGAGCCCTACACTCTTTTGTCTCTGGTTTTAAAAATACCTCTAATGAAAAAAAATGTAGTTTTGTAAATAAGCTCCTTAACTGGTTCGCCTTCAATGTACAGTTTTGCAAATTCCGGTACCTACATGTATAGGTAGCATATTCTGTGGCTTACGCACATAGATGCCTTGAGTGATGCTTCCATATTTGTGTAAAACGGCTGCTTCCACTATATGCGCCACAATTTTTCCCACAGCCTTATATTTATTTTGCAAAAGATTCCACGTTCAGTAGGCCTATTGTAAAACATAAGCTACAAATTGTTAGCGTTCAGATTTGGATGTCCCTTTTCTGACCTAGTTCAAGGTAGATGTAAAGAAGCATACAGGATTGTGACTGATTGAAAGATGCCTTCTCTAGTGTGAGTACTGAAGAGCTCTGGTCTGCCTTCTTCAAAGTTTGTCTTTCTGAGTGCAGATCGATACAGATAACTGACAGGATTGAACATTTCAGTTGGAGAGAATTTTAATAGAAAATACTTTCAGGGGTGATAAGAAGGACAGTCTTCATTGACATAATTAGCATGACAAAAATAATAAGGCTTGTAACTGAAAAAGATTATATTTCTGCAAAAAAACATTAGTCAATCTAAGCTACATTCACTCGGTATAAATTTGGCCTCTTTTAAAAAATGGAACAGCAACTGTAGTAATAATTCTTTAGCTCTTTCTCCTATAAATCTTGCCTAGTAAGCCATGGTGCTGGTGTCAGACTGCTACTCTCTTCTGTTTCCTTAGTCCCATTCTTTTCTTATTCTGATGTCCATACCATTAACTATTCACCCAACTATCTCTCTTTGTAGCTTTCATCAACTGACATTCTGAAGTCCTCTTCTTTCTTCTTCAATAACTTAAACTCTAGCTTTCTTTTGTATTCCCCTTTCCTTATTCCTAGGGACTAATTTCCACACTGATGATTCCCCTGATTCTTATACCTCAGTGTTCCTTGCCTTAGCCTCCGTTTTTGATCGCCAATTGGACTTTGCTGCCACCACTCAACAGTACAGCCACTACCTTGACCTAGTCCTTTCTTTCAATGCTCTGTCTGTCTCTCTCTCTCTCTGGCTTTTCCACCTCTGTTCTTTCCCTCTCTGCCTAGGATCTAATAACTTCCACTCTTAACTATTTCCTCTCTCCCCATAGTCTAATCAGTTACCAGTAACACTGGCTATGTCATTTCGTCTGTCCTCCACTGTTTAATCAGAATCTGTTGATAAGGCAGTTTCTTGTTACAACTCCATTCTCTCCTATACTTTGGAAACTTTTGTCTTACTCCTTCCTCATCCCATGAGCCATACCAAATCCCTTCCTTGGCTTACTTCCAGAATTTACTTCCCACACTCTTGCACCTGCTCTGCAAAACATAGTCAAAATCCTGTTTTCATGCTGATTTCTTGAATTTCGAATTCTTGCCCACTTCCTTCTGGTCTGTTGTATTCACTAAGCAAATCTACAAAGTCCATCTGACAAACATCCTTGTCTCCAAACACACTCACCTCTGTCCTCAAACCACTACCATCTCTCACTCCTTTTGAAGAGCATACGGTATACGTATGTGAGGAGGTGTGTCCCAGAGAGGAAACCAGAGGGAAATCATGCTCATGAAGGCAGTGGTTTATAGGGCATTCCCTCAAGTAAAGCATATACATACAAGAGCATGTGTACTTTTCTGCAGAGCGTAAGCACTGCTGAAGGTGTAGCTTGAGTGAAGCAAGGACAGATTTGCAGGGTGCCTGGATGCTTTATAAAGTCTGCACATGCCCACAGAAAGTTGCCCCTGCTTCAGAGCAGATGTTGCCTTTGCAAAATAGGAATAAGATTAGCATGTTTTCTAAATTTTACATAGGCGTCCTTTTATAAACATTTTTTATTCCATTTAGCTCATGCCTTTCCAGTAGTAGATCAAGATGAGTTACATTCAGGTACGGTAGGTATTTATCTGTACACAATGTAAGTGTATACCCAAGACAGAGGAAAGCAAAGTGACTTGCCAAGGTCACAAAGAATGCCAGGGGGATTTGAACACTGGTCTTTTGTCACCAGCTGGCTGCACTAACTGGAAGGCTAATCTTCCACACCTTTTCCATGTGTGAAGCATTTCTTTCATAAAGAAAAGGGCTTTTATAACATTGCATGATTGCAAACGTACATAAAAACGTATGCAGATGGAAAATGCTCACCTACTTTTTATGTGAACTTTTTGCAGGTATTCCTGGGGTATAGTTTAGGTAGAGCAGAAGCAGATTTGCATTATATGTAACTAGTTGTCAAAATGTGCTTTCCATTCATAAAAAGAAGGAGTGTTTTGAGGCCTTGCTCCAGAAGCATTTTTCCTTAAAGTTGATGCAATGAGCAGTGGTACCCATGTGTGAATTTTAGAGACGTAGGAGTTCCCTGCAGTTTTTAGAGGGTTTATGTCTTTTTGTACTGTAAGGGCTTGGGAGCATCAGTGATGCTGAGAGCTATGCTATCTGTAGCTTAACTACAGGCAGATTCTCCCAGAATGGGCAAGTCTCAGTTTAGGTGCCAGACTAAGATAAACCATCCATCTGGGCAGCAACAGTGTGGGATGACGTTGATAGTGGAGGATCACATTTCTGTGACAACAGCAACAACAATGGCATTATTTTCATGGAGGCAAGCCTTGCAGTCTACTTCTCTATTTTGCCACAAAACCCAGTGGATCTTTTTTTTTTTTTAGTGCCATCAAGTCAGTGTTGACTCATAGCCACACAGCTACCTCTGGGTTTTCTTGGCAATGTATCACAGGAAGTAGATTGCCAGCCTGTTCTTCCAAGGCAATGAAGGGTAAAGTGACTTGCTCAAGGTCACAAAGAGTACCAGTGGGACTTGAACCCTTGATCTCTACCAGGCAGTTGCTCTAACCACTAGGCTACTTCTCCACTCCTAGTGGATAATTACAACAAAACAAATTGCACTATGGTGCTGGAAGATGAGCCGCCCAGGCTGGAAAGCACTTGATGGGCTACTAGGGAAGAGCTAAAGATTCTTTAGAGTAAAACCAACATTCTCCAGGAACAAGCAGGAAGTCAGTCCTCACTTATGAGTAACGTCGGCACTGATGGAGTCCGCGTGGAACAATTCCCCAGCTTTCAAAGAAAGCCTTTGGGATTGCTGCCACGCATGCATGGTCCTCTTCCTGCCCAAAGGTGCCATCTTGCTCAGTCTCCCTTTTTCCATGGATCTCTTCGAATGCACATTCTTGTCCCTCGGAAAAAGCTTTTTCATAATGCAGCCTTCGGCTGTTTTTTTCTGGTAGCACTGGTCCTCTTCCTTCCCCCGCCCCCCTTCACCCTTGCTTCGGCAGAGGGCTAGAGGACATTTTTGTTTGTCTCTATTTAGTGTTTCTCTTTCGGGGCCTTTTTTTCCCAACTGCTCTCCTCGAGGGTTTTCGACCTCGCAGGGGCCCTTTTTGCCCCCATGGCCACTGGCTTTAAGAAATGTGACAGATGCTCCAAAAATATGTCGCTCACGGACACCCCAACTGCTGTCTACGATGTCTTGGGGCTGACCACAACCCTGAGCTCTATTTGCTTTGTAAGAAAAGGCCCTGTTCAGCCACAAGCAGTAATCCAATGACATTTTCCACAAAGCAGCCCCTGGATCCCCGATGGTACCTCACCCTGCCAGTCCACCGTTTGCGGGGTCCCCCATAGTGTCCCCATGCCCCAGGGGTCACTCCGATCAGGGTTCGTCCAAGGTGGAACAGAAAAAGAAGAAGAAGACCTCGAAGTTGCTGTTGGGGGCTCTAGACAAGTGCAAGCGGTCTCGCACTCGCTCCCTTAGCCCCCATTGGTGTTTGAGAGTCGGACAAGGAGCAGCCTCGAAAGGTACCTCATATGGACACGGAGGCTTCCGGTGATAGTGCCCGGTCTCCTGAGGGTCATCCCGGCGAGGGCCCCCTCTCCTCCTCTACGCCAGGCCCAGTAACCCTGGCGTCAGCGTCGCAGGGTCCCACTCCCGAGTGGAAGTCCCGTATGCTGGCACTGGAGTGCAGCGTTTCTGCCTTCCTTGCTGCCCAGCAGGTGCTTTTTCCCAGCACAGCTAGCTTGTGCCCTGAGACTGAGAGTCACCTGGCTGGGGTCCCGAAAACTGCCTTGGAAACCCCCGAGAGCCAAGGGCCTCATGAGGGTCCTTGACACCGGTCTCGCTTGCCGTCCCGATCCTCGGGGGCAAGTTCTTCCAGAGACAGTGCCTCCAGCTGCAAGCATGCCTCGGCCAGGGGGTGCGGGGATTAGCCTGACTCTGAGTCTTTCAGACCTCGGGCTGGGAATCGGACGGGGACACTTCCCCAGAGACCCGTGCCCACAGGGATCTCCCCTCTGACCCGTCTCCACCTGTCTCACAAAGGCAGTCGCCTCCCGAGGACACCTCTTTCCTGGCATTTGTGCTTGGGCCCTCAATCTGCCTACACAGACCGAGGAGGAGCCGAGGGCAGAGGAACTTGACATTTTGCAGTACAAGTCTCCACCCAGGGAGTCTCTTATGGTTCCGGTACCGTCCATCCTTTCCTGGCTGCTTCTCCACATGTGGGAAGCACCTGCCTAGGTCCCTGTTGTCAGTAAAAGGCTTGATGCCATGTACAGGGTCCAGTGCGACCTGGAGTTTCAGAAGACCAGCTTCCTCACACCTCCATGGTAGTTGAGTCTGCGATGTGAAAGCAGAAGAGCCCAAAGTCACACTCTTCGGTCCTGTCCGGTAAGGAGTCCCATACCCTCGACGCCCTCAGGCGCAAGGCTTAGCAGGGATCCATGCTGGTGTGCCACATCCAGATGTACCAACTGTATATGGGTATGTTCCTTCACGACCTCGCCGTAGAGCTCGGTGGATACTCCATGGGCCTTGGTGGGGAGCACCTTCTCAGGTTCCAGACTCTCCTGAGATTTGTCAAAGGCTGCTCGAAATACCTCTCCCGTGCCGCATATGACAGGTTTGAGTCTTCCGCCCTTGTAGCAGTGGCTAGCATCGGAGCCCGATGTCAGATGTGGCTCCAGTCTTCGGACCTGGAGCAGTGGGTCCAGGAGAAGCTCCTAGATGTCCCCTGCCTCAGCGAACAGCTGTTCAACAAGCCCATGGAGGACAAGGCAGCCGAGATCGAGAAGGAATTCGTGACTCGCACCCATCTCTTTCGCAAAACCTCCTCGCTCCCGTGGAAGAAGCAGCACACCAAAAAGCCTTTCTTCCAAAGGAAAGGCTCCCCTACCAGGGATACCCACCGTATCCGCCTACCCCTGCACTGATGACCAGCGCTCAGGGAAAGGGGGGTGCCCAGGGTCACTGGAAACCCAAGGGGTCCAAGATTCAGCTGCCGGCACCACCCCAGCCAGCCCTGGGGTTTTGACACTGAAAGCATAGCCTCTTGTTCCACGGGGATGCTTCCACCCGTGGGAGGACGCCTGCCCCTCTTTGCCCCCGAATGGGTGGCTATGACATTGGACACCTGGGTCCTGCAGGTGATCCGGGATGGGTATCATCTTTGTTTAGACAGACTGCCTCCTCCCTTCTCCCCGGCAAACCCACTTGGCTTCCCTCACACCAGGCTTGCTTACAGCAAGAGCTGAACAATCTCCTTGGTCAGCAAGCAGTCTAAAGAGTTCCGCTGCACCTCTGGGGTCGGTGATTTTATTCCCTGTACTTTCTCGTTCCGAAAAGGACGGAGTCCATGTGCCCCATCCTCGACCTCCGGAATCTGAACAAGTTTCTGGTGCAGGAGAAGTTCAAAATGTTATCCCTTGGCGTCCTGATGCCCTACCTCTGGCAGGGCAAATAGCTTTGCTCCTTAGATCTCAGAGACACTTATGCCCACATTCCAGTCCATCCCAAGCACAGAAAGTACCTGCATTTCGGGGTGCAGGGAGAGCACTTCTACTACAAAGTGCTCCCCTTCGGATTTGCTTCTGCCCTTCAAGTATTCACCAAATACCTGTTAGCGGCTGCGGAGTACCTACGGCTGCAGGGCATATCCTGAGATGAGCCAATTGTCTAGGTAAGGTTCAGAGACAGTGCCTCCAGCTGCAAGCAGACCTCGGCCAGGGGGTGCGGGGATTAGCCTGACTCTGAGTCTTTCAGACCTCGGGCTGGGAATCGGACGGGGACACTTCCCCAGAGACCCGTGCCCACAGGGGTACCTCCGGCTGCAGGGCATATCCTGTCTCTGGACCTTACCTAGACAATTGGCTCATCTCAGGCTCCTTGGCAGAGGAGGCTCACCTCTTGGCGTCACGCATGGTCCTCCTCCTCGAGCGCCTTGGTTTCCTGGTCAAATACTCCAAATCCCGCCTCACACTGGTACGGACCCTGGAGATGATTTGCGCTCTTCTTGACACAGAACGTGTGACCACCTTCCCTCCTCGAGCTCACGTGCAGTGGCTCTGTGCTTTGGCTGCCGAAGTCCAAGGCCGTCCAAGGGTCTCGGCGCAGACCATGCTGCGCCTCCTGGGGCAAATGGCCTCAACTGTCCACATCATTCCCCACGCTCGCATGCACATGCATGCGGCCCAATGGTGTCTCAGAGTACAATGGGTCCAAGCCTCGGGCTGCCTCCGGGACCCAGTCTAGGTGTCTCGCAGCCTAGTCGAGTCCCTAGTCTGATGGTAGGACCCCCGGATCCTTCTTCAGGGTATGCCCTTCCAGGCTCATCCGCACAAACTTATCTTGACAATGGATGCCTCACTGCTGGGCTGGGGGAGCCCACTGCGACCACCCCTGCACACAGGGGCGGTGGTCACCCAAGGAATCTCAACAGTAGATCAACCTGCTCGAGCTTTGAGTGGTCCGGTTGGCCTTGAAGGTCTTTAAGTACCACCTGAAGGGCAGGTCAGTGCTTGTGCAGATCAACAATCGAGTCGCGATGTTCTGTATAAACAAGAATGGGGGCATGGACTCCCACCTCCTCTGTCGGGAGGCGGTCCTCCTCTACTCCTTTGCGGTGTGTCGGGGCATGACCCTATGGGCTGTCTATCTCCCAGGCCAAGACAATGTCCTCACAGACAGGCTCAGCAGGCTTCTCCACCCACATGAGAGGCGTTTGAGTCCAGAGGTGGCTCTCTACCTGCTCCGCCTTTGGGGGACTCCGTCCATCAACCTGTTCGCCAGTCCAATGAACATGCAGCTCCCCCGCTTCTGTGGGTCAATTCCACACCTGAGCAGGGTGGCCCCGGATGCGTTCCTCCTGAACTGGACCTCTGGGCTACTGTATGCGTTCCCCCCCACTCCTCTCATTGCGAGGACCTTCCTCAAGATCCAGCACGACGAAGCCTTGGTGATTCTCATGGCACTTTCGTGGCCTCGGCAGCTTTGGTTCCCGCTTCTGCTCTGGCTCTTGTCGGAGCCTCCAGTTTCCCTGGGCAGTGCCCCCGGTCTGCTGATGCAGGAGGAGGGATGGGTGCTTCACCCGAACTTGGTCTTTTTATCCCTGATGGCCTGGTGGCTGAACGGGTCTCTCTAGCCTCACTGTACCTCCCAGCGGAGATTGACATCGTCCTTCTCACATCGAGTAAGGACTCGACGATGCGGACTTATACCCTGAAGTGGCGGCAGTATTCAATCTGGTGCTCCAAGCTTCAGATCGACCCCTTCTCCTGCTCCACCCATTGGGTCCTCCAGTACCTTCTCCACCTTTCCCAGGTGGGTCTGAAGTCCAACTCGTTCAGGGTTCACCTGAGCGCCATTTCAGCGAACCACTTGCCCATCAAGGGCAAACTCCTCTCAGGCCAGCTTCTGGCCTCCTCTTTCATGCCGGGCCTCCTGCTATCCAAACCCCCTATCCGGCCTCCACTGCCGGAATGGGACCTGAACATCATGCTCATGCAGCTGACGCGGCTGCCCTTCAAGCCGACGGCGATGTGCTCGCTTTGGCACCTTTCCTGAAAGGTGGTCTTCCCGGTGGCACTGACCTCGGTGCGGTGAGTCAGCGAACTTCAAGCCCTCATGGCCGAGGCTCGCTACATAAGGTTTTACAGGAACAGGGTGGTCCTTCGCACCCACCCCAAGTTCCTACCGAAGGTTGTCTCGGATTTCCACCTCAATGAGGAGGAAGTCTTGCCGACTTTTTTCCTGAGACCTCACGTCGACCAGGCATCAGAGGTCCTGCATACACTCGAGTGCAAGAGGGCTCTCGCCTTCTACCTGCAGCGCACCCAGGGTCATCACAAGTCTGACCGACTCTTCATCGCCTACGATCCCAACCACATGGGGCTGGTAGACTGTATCGCCTTCACCCAGGCAAAGGCGGATGCCTCCCTGGATCATCGGGTTACTGCACATGGCGTCTGCGCCAAGGCAGTGTCAGTGGCTTCGCTGTGATCAGTGCCTCTGATGGATATCTGCCGGGCTGCAACCTGTGAATATCTTTGCTTCACACTACTGCCTGGAGAGGAATTCCCGCTGGGACAGCACCTTCGGCCAGGCTGTTCAGAGTATGAGCAACTCCTGCCCTCCGACCCTTCTTCTGCGGATATTGAGAGCTTGCCACAAGGGCCCGAAGACTTGGGTTTCCTTCAGACATCAGCTTCTGCTCACGGCCTCGCAGAAGCATTTTTTGGCCTACAGGTTCGGTAGCCTGTAGCTGGGGAGTCCCATAAATGAGGACTGACTTCCTGTTTATTCCTGGAGAAAGCGTAGTTACTCACCTGTAACAGGTGTTCTCCAGGGACAACAGGAATCAGCCCTCACTAGCCTCCCACCTCCCCTGAAGAGTTGCTATTTGTTTATCCTTCCCTTACCATCTGCTTAGTAGGACTCTAGCTATGGGACCTGACTGAGCAAGATGGCACCTTTGGGTGGGAAGAGGACCATGCATGTGTGGCAGCAATCCGAAGGGCTTTCTTTGAAATCTGAGGAATTGCTCAGCGCGGGCTCCGTCAGTGCCGATGTCACCCATAAGTGAGGACTGATTCCTGCTGTCCCTGGAAAACACCTGATACAGGTGAGTAACTATGCTTTATGATGTAGTTGAAGCCCTTGGGACATCCAACTGCTGATGTAGCTGCGCATGACATGAGAGTCAGAAGCTGCAAAGACATCTTACATATTGGGACATGGAACTTATTAAGCAAAGCAAGGTAAGCTAGAGGTAGCCAAGAATAAAATGGAACACTCACAACTCAATCTGTTGTGGACTGCGAACTGAAATGGACTGGCATTGGGCACTTTGAATCTGATATCATATAGTATATTATGCCGAAAATAAAAGACAAAGAAGAAACATTGTTGCACTTAAAATTAAGACAAAACTTGTATAGCGCCCCCTTGGGAGCCTTTCTGGATCCAGGACCGGCCTGGCTGGAGTCCTCTCGAGGGCGAGCTCCATCGATCCTTGTCTGTTTGGTGCCTGGGGAAGAAAGATGTTAGCAGGTAGGATTTCCCTCCTTTCACCCCAGGAAAAACTCTCAAAAAGCACTGTTGTGAACAAGGCTGGCTTAAATAATAATAACAAATTTACAAGTATAAACACCAAGTATGGCGATAATAATAAGAGCAATATAAACAACCAATATTATGATAAGGGGTTCAAGCAGGTAAGGTGAAATAGCAGCATAGGATAAGAGAGTATTCAATATCATTCACTGCAGTATTGCCTCATACCACAAATGACCAAGCTTAAAACTGTGAGCCTACAATACAGTGTTCTCCAAAGTATTTCAATGCAGTTCAAATAACCAACTATAACCTTATATGTAGTGTCTTAAGAAAACCTTCAAAGAGTTTGGGCCTGATATTTTTCAGGGCAGGCTATGTACCGCTATGGCTCATAGCCCTGTCCCCTGACTCTTAACCCAGCCTATTCAATGCTGGGATCATATGTGGCCCTGGCATTGAATATCCGGGGATCACTGCACACGCCAGGCAATAACAATATAGCATGCTGCCCGGATGGCTCCTGTGCTGAAAAATAGGTGAGCTAAACCTCCCTCCCTCCTACCTCCTTTCTCTGGTTAACACTGTCATCCCTTTTGTTTTCTCAGTTCACAATCTTTAGGTCATTTTTGACTCCTCTCTCTTATTTATTTATTTAGCTGTATTTATATCCCGCTTTTCACCGGGTCAAAGCAGTCAATTGGGGGATACATTTAACACGAGGGGATATGAGACACATACGCTAATACTTACAGGGAACATGGGCAATGGAGGGTTAAGTGGCTTGCCCAAGACCACAAGGAGTGCCTATAGGACTAGAAATCCCAGTCCCTCTGGCCTGAGATTGCTGTCCCCAGGTGGGACTTGAACCCCCGACCCTCCGGCCTGAAGTACCTTGTCCTAACCACTAGACCACTCCTCCCTCTCTTTCTCTGCCTATATCCAATAAATAGCTAAAACCTGTTGGCTCTTTCTCTATAATAGGAGAAAAGTTAATCCCTTCCTATCTGAACATACTAACAAGACCCCTATCCACTCTGTCACCTCCTGAATAGATGAAGGCAACCTGCTCCTCATTAGTCTTCCATTGATTCATCTCGTTCTTCTTCAGTCCATTCAAAAACTCAGCTGCATGGCTAATCTTCCACCAGTGTTGCTAAGCTCACGTAACCCCTCTTCGCAAATCACTTCACTGGCTCCCTATCATTTCTGCAGTTCAGTTTGAACAGTGCATGCACTCTGTAGCTCCTCATACCTATCCTTGCTTATCTCTCCCTGCAACTCTTCTTAAGAACTCTGCGCCTTTCTCTTCTACTGTCAACTCAAGACTCTGCTTGCTCCACCTTGCTGCGCCATAATCCTGGAACAGACTACGTGAGTCAATACCTCAGGCTCCATCGCTGGTTCTATCCAAACTGAGGCTAAAACCCCACCTCTTCAAGACTGCTTTTGGTTCCTGATACCAGTTCTCTCCTGTTTAACACCCATGTGTGCACGAATAATCTCCCTCTTAAACTATATCCTAGTCAGGGCCAGCCCTAGGTGAGCCTCAAGCTTTACACACTCTCGCTGTCAAAATCTATTTTTTATTTTTGAATGCCCTGCTTTTGCTGCCCTCTAGTAGTTGCTGCCCTAGGCGACCACCTAGTTTGCCTAGTGTTGGGCCAGTCCTGATGCTAGTCCCCTATTTATTATGTTTGTCTGTCTTGATTAGATTATAAGCTCTGTGGAGCAGTGACTGTCTTTTATATGTTTGTGTATGGCACTCTGTATGTCTTCTAGTGCTATACAAATGATTAGTAGTAACAGCAACATCAACAAAGATAAAACCTTTGACTGTGGTACAGATTACCCAGCTACTAGCTGAAGCTGAACAAGAGCAAGCCACTCATGAATGTAGTAAAATACACCAGATTTTAAAGACTGCCTGCGAAATCAATTTGCTGCTTTGGATGCAAATGACAGAGCACCAGAAGAGCTATGGGATGACATCAAGAACGTTGTGCTTAAAGAAAGTGAAATGTCTTTGCAAATGGTGAAAAAGCAAAAATGTCCAAAATGGATGACCAAAGATACTCTGAAAATTGCTCAGAAACACAGAGAGGGCTAAGGCCAGAGGAGAAAAAGAGAGGTAATCAAGGAATTTAACATACATTTCCAACATGCAGCAAGCCAAAACAAAGAGATGCACAACAATAACGCATGCAAGGAAATAGAATCAGAAACTATTAGAGGAAGAACAAGATTGACTTTCCTAAAGCTATGAGAGGTAAAGGAATAATTCCAGCCTCAACTTGGAATGCTGCTCAAGAATCCACGTTGAATGATGCTTAAAAGATCAAGAAAAGGTGGAAAGAACACACCAAGTCAATACACCACTAAAATCAAGTGAATCAACAGTTGTTTCAACCTGTACCTTATGATCAGAAACCATTGGTGATGAAAGAAGAAGTCAAAAACAGCACTGAAAACATCAAAGAGCAAAGCATCAGACATTGATGGCATTCCCATTGAAGCATTACTACAAAAAGATGCAGTTGTTACAATACTTACAAGGCTCTGACAGGAAATCCTGAAGACAACATCATGGCCAACTAACTGATATAGTTCTGTGTTCATAGCAATACTGAAGAAAGGTGATTTGACAGACTGTGGAAATGATCACATAATTGCTCTGATCATACACACCAATGAGATTCTGAGTCATTCAGTGGAGACTACAACCATGCTTGAAAAGAGAACTGCCTGAAGCGCAAGCAGGATTCAGAAAAGTGTGACGAACGAACAAGAAACATCATTGTGGATGTGTCATGGATCTTTGAAAAAAAAAAAGGATACCTAAAGGAAATTTATGTGTATTTCATTGACTACAGCAAAGCCTTTGATTATATAAATCATGACAAACTCTGAGCTACATTAAGAAGCGGGAGTGTCAGAACACCTGATAGTTCTCATGCATGAACTTTGCACTAATCAAGAAGCAAATTTTGAACAGAACAAGGAGAAACAGGATGGTTTATAATCAACAAAAACGTGACATGGCTGCATACTTTCCCCATCTCTCTTCAATTTATAGGCAGAACAAATCATCAGAGAGGAAGGACTGTATGAAGATAATTGAGGTCTGAAGATTGGTGAAAGACTCATTCACAACCTTTGCTACGTCAATGATACCACATTACGGATTAAAAATAAAGACAATTTGAAAGATCTGCTTATCAACTATTAAGGAACATAGCCTTAAAATGGGCTTGCACCTTAATGTGAAGAAGACAAAGATCCTGACAACTGGCAAAATCAATAACATGATCCTTGATGGAGAAGAAATAGAAATAGTGGACAACTTTAAAATACTTGGATCAATAGGCAATAAAGAAACGACAAGCAATCAATACCTTTGATGATGAATTACTCTTGGCAGGATTGGTATGAAGGACTCGGATACGATTTGCAAGTGCAGAGATGTATCCATGTGCAAAGATTTGACTTGTCCAAGCCATGGTATTTTCAATAACATCATATGAATGCGAAGATTGGCGAGAGAAGTAGAAAGGAAGAAAATCAATGCCTTCAAATTATGGTACAGTTAAAGAATACTGGGCCCAACATTCAAAGGCATTTACATAGTTTGCAGACCTGCAAACTGTGTAAATGCCGCTAAACATATTTGGTGGCACTAACACAGTTAGAGCTGCTGAATATCGACAGGCACTGCTGCTACATGCCCCAGTGCTAAGTGGTTAACAGTGAGGTGTTCCGTGGGTGGCACTCGGGGATAACCGGTCAGTGGTGATATTCAGCTGGTGACCATTTATCCCTCGGTGGTGAAAGTTAGGCAAAGGAAAGGCTGTCCTAACTTTCGTCTCTGAAGTGAACCGGGCAGTGGCTGAATATTGTCGCTGCTGGTTAGCTTCCTGCTTCGGCGGCAAATCCAGATACTCAATGCTGTTAGCTGGATAGGGCCCCGGCATTGAAAATCTAGGGTTAGTATTCAGCAGTGGTGGCTAGCTGCTGTAATCAAACTAGGCACCACCACTGAATATTGGACCCTGTATGTATATCATGGACTGCCCGAGGAACAAATCAATTGATACTAGAGGAGATCAAACCTAAGCTTTCCTTAAAATCTCAAATGACAAGATTTTGATTGACAGACTTTGGACACATCATGCAAAGAGAAAGATCATTACAGAAAGGCATCATGCTTGGCAAGGCTTAAGGTCAAAGCAAAAGAGGAAGGCCAGCAATGCAATTGATTGATTCAATAACAACAGCTATGGATGTCCCTCTATCAACATTCAGCCACCTGACTGAAGACCGAAGATAGCTTAGCACAACTATCCACGGGGTTCCATGAGCTGACATTGACTTGATGGCACTTAACAACAAGGTGAGTTACAGTCATTTCCCTGTCCCCAGAGGGCTTACAATCTAAGGTTGTACCTGAGGCAATGAAGGATTAAGTGGCTTGCCTGAGGCCATAAGAAAAGTCAGTGGGATTTGAATCCTGATCTTTCTGGTTCTAGGCTGCTGCCCTAATCACTGGGCTACTCCTCCACTCCCATAGGCATCTTGTAATAAAATCAGGTTCTTATTGCCCACAAAAATGTGAGACAGTCCTTTAAGCAAGCAAATCTGTGGGAGTTTTTTTGTGTGTCTTTTTTCCAATTCGTTTTTTCGTGGTTTCTTCCACTTCAGATGGACTGTCTGGGCCTTTGCTGGCTCCAGAGCTGGCAGGGTTGCTCCCTTATTCTTAGTGCGGCTGGCCAGTTGGCAGAAGTTTCTACTGTAACGGCAACAGTTTCCACTTTTCCTCTGCATGCTGACTCCATCAAGTGGAAAATCAGGACCTTGATCCCCCCCATGTCATGTTATGAATGATATAATGGGTCAAAAAGGCACAGCAGGGAAAGAAAAGAATCCAGAGTGATGACTGATAATCGATATGTTTATTCGGACCCGACACAGTCGTATTTTGGCATACACTGCCTGCATCAGGGCTCAAAGAAACCACAAAATCCAAGATAAAAGTTTACAGTGGTAAAAGTTTTGGATACATAGCTCATAGAGCAATATTCCGATCCAAATAAACGTATTGATTATCCAGTCATCACTCTCTAGATTCTTTTCTTTCCCTGCTGTGTCTTTTGTCTACTGTAGGGATATCTCTGTTACTGATTTAATGGGTCGACGTTCAAGATAACAGCAGCGGTTACCCAGATAATTTCCCTAGCCAACACTTTCCATGAATTTTCAGCAGCACTATATTTATATTTATAGTGCTGCTGAAAATCCATACAGACTACTTTGGCATTATCTGAAATGTGCCAGGGCAGTATGGTGGTGGACTGCCAAGTTATTCAGAGAGTAGCGATATTCAAATCGCTCTCCAGATAACTATTCAGATAAATTTAGGACAACAACAAAAAAAAACTGTCCTAAATTTATCTGGATAGCAAATGAATTTGACCACTATCCGGATAACTCTGGCACAGCCTGCCATGCACTTATATTCAATACCACGTAGCACTGAATATGTGTCTTTTTCATTACTTTGTCTGGCATTAAAAAAAAATTGGTGACCACGGCTGTTAAATATTGGGCTATAAGATTTTAAGGGCTAGACTGACGCTGCCATTTTACTGCACGCTAGCACACATTGATGCGCCATTTACCGTGGGTCCAATTTTATACAACATGATATCCCATTTTAGCAAATCTAGCCCTAAATCTTTTTTATGGACTGATTTTTAAGGTGAGGGAAAGAAAGGTAAGCAAACGCTTTATATAAAATATCTTTTCTGTTCAGCTGACTTTTCAGTAACCTTTATTTCTAGAGAATAAAGGAATAAAATGCAAAACTAAGCAAAATGTAAAAAAAGCATGCCACTTTTACCATCCTTTGTTTTTCTGCAGATGATGCGAGAGTCCTTGTACATGAAGGACTTTCATCTCAGCACGCTGTTGCTATATGTTGCTTAAAAGAACTTTCAACCCATTAAAAAAAAAGATCTCTTCAGTTCAGATTCTCTAAAGCTAAATTTCTTTGTCTTTCTGTGAACATTAGTTTTGTGTAAACACTAGCTGGAAACAACTGTGGGGAAAGCTCAATTACATTTAATGCCTATTTATTTGGAAACTTGCCATGTGAACTAGTCTTAGCTGTCTCAGCTGTCCAGATGTATAATTTTGCACTGCAGGTTATAAAGAACCCTGCTCAGTTTCCCTACAGTGGTGATACAGGAATGGTAAGTTGATAGGGAAGAGGGAGGCTGTCTCCCACACACATACTGAAGGGGCTGTGTGGATTGCATATTGCTATAGAATGCAGCAGGCATACCCTTGGGAAATAGGTATCTTTGTTGGAATGTGTGTTTGGACTCAATGTGATATTTGTATTCCACCTTTTCTATTTTTTACTTTTTTTCCAATTTAATTTACTGATTTACCTTTAATAGCAATAAAACCAAGGCAATGTGGAACCTCCATACAGAGGCAAGTAAAGATACCCGTGGCAGGCCCATATAACTAGAGGTTTACAGCTTATATGAAGGAAGCCATCCTAGAAGCCATTACACATGTAAACAGCAGCATTCACATGTGTGGATGGAATACACGTGTAAATGTCGATTGCACAATAACGTTATTTATATCTCTAACTGCTATGAGACATACAGATTCAAAACGGATCAGTTCCAGGCATGGTTTGAGCAAAATGTCCGACACATAGCCCCAATCCTGCATGAGAATTCAAATATACTTTAATAATTTCTCTTTGAGGCATGCATAATTCTGGCTCGTTTTGGCCAGAAGAGTGATTGAGAGGGGAATTGTGCTGGGCCCTCTGTTATTTTAAATGACTTTTAAAATGTAAAAATTAGCCTGTTTGAGCTTGGTTCCTTAATTAGCTGCTCTTATAGATATAGAGCCCGATATTCAATTGGGATGGCTTTGTGCCGCTATGGCACATAGCCATTGTTGCAGACCTCTAAACCTTGATGCTGGGGTCATATGCGGCCCCAGCACTGAATATCCGGGATCGCCACACAGCCACCGGCACCGCAGAAGCTAACTGGGTAGTAGCAATATTGCAGTGCTGTTTAGCTCCCACAGGTAAAACTAGTACAGCTTTTGCTTCACGTAGTTTTACCCGCAGGTCGCTAACTGGGTAACGGTGCAATATCACCGCTACCTAGTTAGTGACTGTCTCCACCCATGGCATGCCTCAGAGCACCCGCGACATGCCCCGATACTAAGTGGTTAGCATCGGGGCATATAGCGGCGTTAGGTAGGGATATTCAGCAGCACTAACCGTGTTAGTGTCAATGAATATCCCGTTCAGCGGCATTTACACAGTTTCCAGGTCTGGAAACTGTGCAAATGCCTTTAGAATAACAGGCCCATCATTTTTTGAAGTTCATATTCTATACAGCTAAGTGTATAGGAGCTGTGAAACTACTACTACTATTAATCATTTGTACAATTCTACAAGACGTATGCAGCGCTGTACATATGGCTGTAAGACACAGTCCCTGCTCATCAGAGCTTACAATCTAATCAAGGCTTCAGTTGTTTGTTCAGGATCCACAGCCTACTATAGGAACCATGTCAGTCCAGAATGTCTTTCAGATGCTATTCCTCCGTAAGTAGTACAAAACATATTACATCAAAATTAAGGGGGTCTTTTACTAGAGGGTGCTAGCTGTCCGTGCAGCTCTGGCACATGCTAAAGGCACACATTGGACATTGATAGCTAGCATTGTGACAGAGCTACCAAATGTTGCTGTTAACTGTCCATGGCTCTTTAGGGTTGTAAGTGGGGCGGTTGCAGTAGGGTTGCACGGAACTCAAGTAGCATGGGTGTACTCACCATCATCTCCATAGGTGGCGCTGAGTATACTTGCACTGTTGTCATTACGTGGCGGGGCTGTGTGTACTGCAGTAACTGCTGGAAACTTGCTTTCCATCTTCCCAGCAGTTAATGCGCCATGGACAGGGCTGGACTGCCCATTGTGCAGGAATGTTGCCTGCACATGGCCCCGCATTTGCCTGACCGGCTTCAGAGGGAGTCGGGGAAGCCTGAAACCTGGCGCCCCAACTCACCTCTGCAGAGTCACGGAAGAAAAGAACAGCATTTTCCATCTTTCCTGCGGCTCTGTTAAAGTTGAGTCTGACGCCGTGCTGAGTGCTGGGAGGTTAAATGGGGGCATTTCCTGTCAAGACCGGGCCTGTATGTGCAGGCCGGGACTCCGATTCTGGTCGACCTGCACGTACAGGACTTGCCTGGATAGCTCAGTCAGGGCTTTTGATTGGAGTCACGGTGCCATGGCTCCATTCAAAAGCCGCGATCCCTGGCCGCCGGATCAAAAAGTGTATTCCCTGCAGCCCGACCCCCGATCTGGCCTCTCAAGGCCAGGGTCAGGCTGTGGGGAATGTCCTCTGCCCCCTCCCACTGTTTTCCAGCCCCGGGCCTGCTCTATCCTCTGGACTAGGGGAACTTATTCTACCTCAGAGGTGGAATAAGTTCCCTATTTAGACCGCCGTCCCGGGCTGATAACTGCCCACTGCCCACCCTATTTATTTATTTACATTCTCTTATATACTGCGCTATTCTGCATCAGTGCGGTTTACATTGAACAAACTGAAATTGCATTGAACAGGGCATTATAACTTGGAGATAACTATTTTACAGGGAACATGGGCTATGGAGGGTTAAGTGGCTTGCCCAAGACCACAAGGAGCACCTGTGGGACTAGAAACCCCAGTCCTTCCGGCCCAAGGTTGCTGTCCTCTAGTGGGATTTGAACCCCCAACCTTCCGGCCTGAAGTACCTTGCCCCAACCACTAGGCCACTCCTCCACTCCTAACACCTAAAGGGGTGGATCGGGGCCCTAACGCCGCCCCGATCCACCCCTTTCCTGCCCCCATCTAACTTCCCTGTACAATGAATGGGGAAGTTCGTTGGGGTTGGAAGAGTGCTCGACTAGTATCCCCGCTATTCGTGCCTCAGAATGACCCCTTTAATGATCTGCTCCAGTCCTTTGTCCTGTTTGTCTGCCTTGTATAACTTGTAAGCTCTGTGGAGCAGGGATTGTCTCTTATATGTATGTCTATAGGGCTGCATATCCCTTGTAGCGCTTTACAAATGACTAGTAGTAGTAGTTGTAAATAGTGTAAAAATTGAACATTTGCATGGTTACATGCTGGCACTTACGTGTGCAAGGCGTTGAGTGATGCTGCTCTCTTTGTGAATGTGCATTTCTATAAAATGCTTTCTCCTGCTGCACGATGAGGGAAATACATGTGTATTTCCCATGGCCCTATACGTATTTTATGAAAGGTTCTGAGTTTAGTGGGCCTTTTGTAAAATAGACTGGAAATTGTTAATGCCCTAACTTAAATGAGCTGAACATCCTATTAAAAGGGACTTCACTTGTTTGTACAGGATCTACAGTGAATAGGAACCATGTCAGTCTAGAGTGCCTTTCACTAGTTATCCCTTATAAGTAGTACAAATCATATTGCACTAAACATCAAGGGGAAATGTTATCAAGTATTTTCTATGGCTATTATAAAATTGCATGATAGTATGCATGTATAAAATGTAGAATCACTGAAAGATAGCACCTACTTTTTACATGGAGCTGGGCTGGAATTCGATATAGACACTTATAAAATACATGCACACTCAGAGTACATGGGCACACGTACATCTGCCTTGGAGCAGATGAGGTCTAAAAAGGGTGCTTTTTTTGAAACTCTTGTGGGTGCCTGTTTTGAAATCGCTTTTTAAGAGGGTAATTTTTTTAAGCATTTTCACACCTTTCCCCATGGAAGAGGAGTTTTATAAAACTGCCCGCTGATTATGAGAGTAACAAATATGTGTGTGGCCTGCTTGCATGCAAGCATACCCAGAATGGATAGAGACATTCCTGGGAGGCAGAGTTAGGACTGGGATTCCACTTCCAGTATTGCACATACTTTTCAAAATTGAAGCATCTGTGTCAAAATTTGTGCATGCAAAAAAGCAAATATAAACATGCGTGCATAATTTTCCACGAGTAATCTTCATTTTGCAAATTTGTTAAAATCTGCACAGAGAAAAGTATCCATTCAATATTTACATATCGGTGCAGTTATATACTCGTAATTACCCCTATACATACAACAGAAGTGCCAGATGGAATCACATCAATGGTCCATCAAACCCAGCAATCTGTCTTTGGCAGTGGCCAGTCCAGGTCATATGAAAGAACCTATCCATGTTGCTCACTCCCATAGGTGGAGATACTTATGGCTATGAGGCTAAATCAGGGTTAATGGACCTATCTCTTTGGAATGTATCCAAACCTTGTTTTTTATACTCGGCTAAATTACCAGCCTCGACCATATTCTCTGGCAGCAGATTCCATATTTTAATTTGATGTTGACTTAAAAAGATATTCTAGAATTCATTTTAAACCTGACAAGAGCCTAGTTTCATAAAGTATCCCCTAGTCCTTGTATTACTGGAAAGAGATAGAGAAGCTTTTAAACTAGAAAATAGGGGAAAGCCGACAGTCACCCAGGAGCGCATGGTTCGGACAAAGGTATCCTTGAAGGATACTACCAAAAGCAGTGAGGTTCCAAAAGGGGGTATAGTAGCCCAAATGCCCTTGAGTAAGGAGCAGACAGAGCATAAAGATTCCAAATTACCCCTGCCTACCAATAGCCAGATTAATATGAAAAAAATACAGTCTCTAAAATGCTTGTATGCCAATGCTAGAAGTCTAAACAATAAGATGGGAGAGTTAGAATATATAGCACTAAATGAGAGGTTAGATATGATTGCACTCTTAGAGACATGGTGGAAGGAGGATAACCAGTGGGACACTGTGATACCTGGATACAAACTATATCGTAATGATAGAGCTGATCAAATTGGTGGAGGGGTTGCGCTCTATGTTAGAGAGGGCATTGAGTCAGAAAGGATTAAAGTTTTGCAGGGAACAAAATTTGCTGTAGAATCTCTATGGATTGAAATCCCATTTATGAAGGGGAAGGCGATGGCAGTGGGAGTATACTATCGACCGCCTGGCCAGAATGAACAAATGGATGATGAAATGCTCAAAGAAATCAAGGAAGCTAACAAAAGTCACAACAGAGTAGTAATAATGGGTGATTTCAATTACCCCGGTATCGACTGGGTCAGTGTCACGGCAGGACAAGCTAAAGAGATAAAGTTTCTAGATGGAATAAATGACTGCTTCTTGGAGCAGCTGGTTCATGAACCGACCAGAGGGGAAGCCATACTGGACCTAATCCTTAGTGGAACGCCAGATCTGGTGCAAGAAATAAGGGTGTTGGGACCACTTGGCAATAGTGATCATAGTATGATCATGTTTGATTTAATTAGTGGAGGACAGATAGTAAAGGAATCCACAGTATTATCTTTTAACTTTCAAAAGGGAGACTATGATAGAATGAGGAATATAGTTAGGAAAAAACTAAAAGGAGCGGTTCCAAAGGTTAAAGACTTACAGCAAGCTTGGGTGTTATTTAAAAATACTATCCTCGAAGCCCAGACCAGCTGTATTCCACGCATTAAGAAGAGTGGAAGAAAGTCCAAAAAACTGCCAGCGTGGTTTAAAGGGGAGGTCAGAGAGGCTGTTGCTGCCAAAAAAGCAACCTTCAGGAAATGGAAAAAAGAGCCAAATGATGAAAACTGGAAACATCACAAGCACTGGCAAGTTAAATGCAAAGCATTGATAAGGCGGGCAAAGCGGGAATTTGAGAAGAAACTTGCTACGGAAGCAAAAACACGAAATAAAGACTTTTTCAAGTACATTCGTAGCAAAAGGCCTGTGAGAGAGTCAATTGGACCGTTAGATGATAGAGGGGTAAAAGGGGCAGTAAGAGGAGACAAGGATATAGCAGAGAGACTGAATGAATTCTTTGCTTCGGTCTTTACTGAGGAAGATGTAGGGATGTTACCCATGACTGAAGTGGTACTTAAAGGTGATACTGCAGAGGAATTGAGAGAAATATCACTACACCGGGAAGATATATTACAACTATTTGATAAACTGAATAGTAGCAAATCACCTGGACCGGATGGTATACATCCCAGAGTGTTGAAAGAACTGAAATATGAGATCGCGGACCTGCTATTGGTAATCTGTGAACTTTCATTAAAATCATCTGTAATACCTGAAGATTGGAGGGTCGCCAACGTAACACCAATTTTTAAAAAAGGTTCCAGGGGTGACCCGGGAAATTACAGACCGGTGAGCCTGACATCAGTACCGGGGAAAATGGTAGAAACCATCATAAAGAACAAAATTACACAACATGTAGATAGTCATGGCCTAATGGGAGACAGCCAACATGGCTTTAGACCAGGAAGATCTTGTCTTACTAATTTGATATGTTTCTTTGAAGGTGTGCATAAACAGGTAGACAAAGGTGAGTCGGTTGATATAGTGTATCTGGACTTCCAGAAAGCTTTTGACAAGGTCCCCCATCAGAGACTTTTGGCAAAACTAAAAAGTCATGGGATAGGAGGCAGTGTACTATTGTGGATCGGGAACTGGTTAAAAGATAGAAAGCAGAGGGTAGGGCTAAATGGCCAATATTCCCAATGGAAAAAAGTGAATAGTGGAGTACCCCAGGGATCTGTACTGGGTCCGCTACTTTTTGACATATTCATAGATGACCTGGAAAAGGGAATAACTAGTCAGGTTATCAAATTTGCAGATGACACAAAACTGTTTAAAGTTGTTAAAACCCAAGAGGATTGTGGAAAGCTGCAGGAGGATCTGGATAAATTGGAAGACTGGGCATCCAAATGGCAGATGAAATTTAATGTGGACAAATGCAAAGTTATGCACCTAGGAAAGAACAACCCACACTATAGTTACACGATGCAAGGCTCCACATTAGAAACCACCACCCAGGAAAAGGACTTAGGAGTCATCGTGGATAACATGTTAAAACCCTCCGCCCAGTGTGCAGCGGCGGCCAAGAAAGCAAATAGAATGCTAGGTATCATAAAGAAAGGGATGGAGAATAAAACAAAGGATATTATAATGCCTCTGTATCGCTCCATGGTACGACCGCACCTTGAATATTGTGTGCAATTCTGGTCACCGTATCTTAAAAAGGACATAGCGTTATTAGAAAAAGTACAGAGAAGAGCCACCAAATTGGTGAAGGGGATGGAAGGCTACTCCTATGAAGAGAGGCTAAAAAGGTTAGGGCTCTTTAACCTGGAAAAGAGACGGCTGAGAGGAGATATGATAGAGGTCTATAAATTAATGAATGGAGTGGAACGGATAAACGTGGATCAATTGTTTACGCTAGCAGAATATAGAAAGACTAGGGGACATGTAATGAAACTACAGGGTAAACTATTTAAGACAAATAAGAGAAAATATTTTTTCACTCAACGTGTAATCAAACTCTGGAATCTGTTACCGGAGGATGTAGTAAGGGCTGTTAGTATAGCTGGGTTTAAAAAAGGTTTGGACAAGTTCCTGGAGGAAAGGTCCATAAACCACTATTAAAAAGGGACCCAGGATATCAATGCTTGACCCAGTACAAGCATTGTGGAACCTGTGGTCTTTTGGGGATATTGCTAGGTGTGTAGGACCTAGATTGGCCACTGTTGGAAACAGGATACTGGGCTTGATGGACCTCGGTCTGACCCAGTATGGCATGTCTTATGTTCTTATGTTCTTATGAGTAAATAACTGTGCCTGATTGACCTGTTATAAACCACACATAATTTTATAAACTTCTACCATGCTTCCTTTCAAGTGTCTCTTGTCCATCCCGAAGAGTTGTTACATCCCTTTAATCATGTGTGTGTGTGTGTGTGTGGGGGTTGATTTTCAATGCTTCCTTAGAGTTGGGAGTGGTCCGAGAGGACTGGAGAAAGGCACATGTGGTCCCTTTGCACAAAAGCAGAAATAAGGATGAGGTTGAGAACTACAGGCCAGTTAGTCTAACATCTGTGGTGAGTATTTTAATGGAAACAGATAACCTAAAAACAACAGCAGATATAAAGGATTTCCGGAAACTACTAAAAACCGCCCTATTCATTGAACAATTTAATGAAGACCACCAATCCACCCTAACCACACTACAAAATGAGATACACAAGCAATGACATCCACAACAGCAAAACACCCTACTACTCTGTATATAGCCCAATGTATATAGCTCATTGTAGATAGCTCAACCTGTATATATTGTACCCCAAATCAAGACCTACCTTTCCACACACTCATGAACACTAAACTCACAGCCACTGCATGCCGACACCCCCGCACTACCCTACTTGATTGGTTTTGCAGTGAAATCCACTTTGATTCAAGGATAAAGTGGGATATAAATACTTTTAAATAAATAAATAAAATAAATAAAAGAGAAGATAATGAGATTTCTGGAGTCAGTGGATTGCAGGATCCAAGGCAGCATGGTTTTATTAGGGGCAGATCTTGTTAGACAAATCTAATTAATTTCTTTGACTGGGTGACCAGAGAGTTGGACTGAAGGAGAGCCCTAGATGTGTTGTATTTAGATTTCAGTAAAGCCTTTGACACCATTCTGCACAGACGACTTATACATAAATTGAGCATCCTAGGAATAGACCTTAAAGTGACTGAATGGTAAGAAATTGGTTGAGTGGGAGGCGACAAAGGGTACAGGTAAATGGAGCTTACTCTGAGGAGAAGGATGTAACCAGTGGTGTGCTGTAGGAATCTGTCCTTGATCTGATTATTTTTAACATTTTTGTTGGTGATATTGTGGAATGGCTGTTGGGTAAGGTTTGCCTTTTTGCAGATGATATGAAAATCTGCAATAGAGTTGACACCTAGGAAGGAGTAGATAACTTGAGGAGAGATCACACTAAGCTCGAAGAATAGTCCAGAATTTGGCAGCTGAGATTTAATGCTAAAAAATGAGGTCATGCCTTTGGGCTGCAAAAATCCAAAGGAGTGGTACAGTATAGTGGGTGAAGTACTTCTGTCCATAAAAGAAGAGAGGGACTTTGGAGCAATTGTTTCTGATGAGCTTAAGGTGTCTAAACAGGCAACAGCAAAAGCCAGAAGGATGCTTGGGTGCATAGGGAGAAGAATAGCCAGCAGGAAGAAGGAGGTGATGGTGCCTCTGTATAAGTCTCTGGTGCGACCTCATTTGGAGTATTGTGTGCAATTCTGGAGACCCTGCCTTCAAAAGGATATAAACAGGATGAAGTCAGTGTACTGGTAGCTACCAAAATGGTCAATGGGCTTCATCATAAGGCATATGGGGACAGACTTAAATATCTCAATATGTATACCTAAGAGAAAAGGTGGGAGCGAGGAGCTATGATAGAGAAGCTTAACTAGCTCCATGGCATAAATGCACAGGAGGAAAGCCTCTTTCAGTTGAAAGAAAGCTCTGCAACAAGGAGGCATAAGATGAAGGTGAAAGGGGATAAACTCAGGAAATATTTCTTTACGGAAGGAGTAGTAGATGCATGGAACAGTCTCCCAGTGAAGGTAGTAGGATCAGAACAGTATCTGAATTCAAGGAAGCATGAGACCAACATAGAAGATCTCTAAAGGGAAAAAAGGGACTATAGTAGTTGATATGGAAGGGCAGACTGGATAGGCCATATGGTCTTTTTCTGCTGTCATGTTTCTCTGTTTCTTAGGTTGGAGGGGAGAATAGGTGCTTATTTTGAGGCTATTTCAGAAACACACATGGGCGTCTATGTGCCTTTATAAATTAGCACCATAAAAGCTGCCAAAATTATGGCTAAAATGCAGCCACGCACATTTGCACCAGCTTTGGAAGTATTGCAAACTGAACGTGTTATCTGCCATTCAACTGACACACAATAAAGGAATTTTCTTGAATAATAAAATGTTGGGAATGCCCTAACAGTTAACTTTAAGCTTTTATGCTTCCTGCACACTAAATTTGGTTGCTAATCCTTTCTCTATTTCTGTGGTTAACATTGTCATTCTCCCTGTCTCCTCGGCTCGTAGCCTTCTGGTCATCTTTGACCCCTCTATTTTCTTCTCTGGACATATCCAGCAGATAGTTAAAACCTGTCACTTCCTTCTCAATAACATCAGCAAAATTCATCCTTTCCTCTAAGAATGCACTAGCAAGCCCCTTATCCCCTCCTCTTGTCCCCTTCAATCTGTAGAAAATTTGGCTAATCTTCTGCCAGTGTCAACATACTCACACAACCCCTCTTCTCAAGTCACTTCATTTGCTCGCTATCCGTTTCCACATACAGTTCAAACTTCTACAGTAGAAATGCATTCATTCTGTGTCTTCTCATTACCTCTCCTCTCTTTATTCTTCCTACACCTCTCTTTGTGAACTTTTGCCAGCAGGAGGCTGTCTGCTTAAGGGTGCTGACCACGCTATTCAGCAGCACTATCCAGATAGTGCCGTTGATTATGTCCACAAACTTCCCTGGCATTATCTGGTTGATTTATGGGTGGTCCATGGGCAGTGCAAGAGCACATTGGCGCCATCCACATAAGTGTGGAACCCGTTTTTTAAAGAATTGGGGGAGGGAGAAATCCAAGGACCATTCCTTTTTTCTTAAAAAAAAAAAAAAAAAAAAAAAAAGGATCAGGTTAGAGAGATCCAGGGTTTGGACCATTTTTTTTTAAAGGGATCAGACCAGGGAGACTAATTTATTTTTCATCATTCACTGGCCCCTTTTAAAGGATCCCCTAGAGCACTAGCTTGCATATTAGCAGGCCGATGTTTCCAGAAGAAAATTAATCACATCTCTTGGGGTGTATGTAACTTTCAGTGAATAACACAGTATCATGCACTTACTTCCCAGAAGGCTGGCTCCACATAGAAAGTGAGTTCAGGCCTCTTTCTGCCTTTAGACTGTCACTGGTTTCTGCTTGACGGTGCAGCACATCTTGATTGTTCTGTTATGAATACACCATGAGTTGATCAGGTCCTGAAGAATGAATCTCCGCTGATTGGCTCCCTGCACCTTAGGTTTGCCAACCGGCTCCAGATTATTATTATTATTATTACTAAGCATTTATAAAGCGCTCCAACATACGAAGCGCTGTACAAAAATAAAAAGAGACAGTCCCTGCCCGTTAGAGCTCACAATCTAGTCAAGACAAAATATGAAATAAATTAGATAATACAAATAACAATTAACAAGACAAGAATAAATGTTTATGGAGATAACAAGAAAGGACGAGTTAGGAACAAAAAGCAACAGAGTGGATTGGAGGTTCCTGGTTAAATAGGTGCAGTAGGGTTGCCAACTGGTTCCAGATGCACCCGACAGGCTTGATCCAGTCCTGTGTTTACTCCATTGCATACAGGGACTTGTAGTCTTGCTTTTCTTATGGAGTGCAATGGAGACATCAGAACTTCATGTCCCTGCATGCAATGGAGTAAACCCAGGACTGGATCAAGCCTGTTGGGCGCATCTGGTACCAGTTGGCAACCCTACTGCACCTATTTAACCAGGATCCTCCAATCTACCCTATCCCTAGATAGATCTCTTGTGTGTGAGTCTCTGAGTGCCTCATCATTTGCTCATCTTCTGCTAGTTTTTCAGTAATGAACCTATTCTCTGCCTGGCCAGACTCTTGCCTGAACCTGAACCTCTTTCTGCCTGTTGTTTTGAATCTGTTCTGCACTTGGTACCTCTCTTGCTTTCTCCTTCTGCCTGACGACAGAAATCTAACCCAACCAGCAGGGAACACCTTGGGCCTCCAAGTCCTGACAGCCTCTGAATACCAGAGGGCTCGACATGAAGGGAAAGGGGCTGTTATAGGTGAATACACATTACCTAGGTCACTGATGTTTTCCAAGAGTGCATGCAGCTGTGACACAGCTTCTGGAGTTTAATGCCAGCTGCATTACTCATTTTGCATAATAATGAACTGCTTTGCATGCATTAGCATGCTTCACAGCTCATTATTATTTAGCATGTATTGAGGTTAGGCTGCATTAGGCTACATTATTGGTAAATAATGCATATTAATGCCCTAATTTTATACTCAATGCAATGGAGAGTAAAGACATGCAAGGTCCCTAGTTCTCAGCATGCTTGCTCTAACTGCTAGGTTATTCAGCTGATGCAGCCTTTGTGGCTGCTAGTAAACAGTGAATTAGCTCTGCCATTTCCCTTGAAGCATCTTGAACAAACACCAACAATCTTTTGGGAACCTGACAGGTACGTGTGATCTGGACTGACCACAGGTACCTTTCAGGAAACCAGTTGGAAACAGGATGCTGGGCTTGATGGATCTTTTCTAAACCTAGCTACAGTTAATACATCCTCCAAATTCCAACAAATTCCAAATCTTAATTATGCATTGAATGAAAAAAATATTTTCTCCAATTAGTCTTAAATGTACTACCTAGTCTCTTCATGGCATGTCCTCAAGTCTTTACTTGATGAAGAAGTAAACAACCAGTTCACATTTACTTGTCCAACTCCACTCATAACCTCTATCATATCTTCAGACAGTTGTCTCATCTCCAAACTGAAGATAGCAAACATTTTAAGCCTTTCCTTGTAGCTTCCATCTCCTTTATCATTTTTGGTCACTCTTCTCTGTACTTTTTCTAATTCCAAATTATCTTTTTGAGAAGCAGAGATCAGAACTGCACACAATACTCAAGGCATAATGGTATTCTTAGTTTTATTCTTGATTTCCTTCCCTATAATTCCTAACCTTCTCTTGGCTTTCTTGGCCACCACTGCACACCGAGCAGAGGATTTCATCATATTCTTCACATGACCTTTAAAAATTTATTAGAAAACTTAAGATCATGGATTTCTTTACTCAAGATAGGATGAATCTCAATGATGGGTGGCATTTTCGAAGGCATTTACACATGTAGGTGCCTTTGGAAAATCCCGGATAAGTCCCTAACACGCCCAGATGCTATACAGTTAGCATCGGGGTGTGTTGGGGGCATTCTGGGGTGGAGGAAAGGGCTAAATGGGTAGCAGTGATTTTTGATGCTACCCGCTTAGCCCTCTGTGCCTTAAAGATAAGCGAGGATTTTCCAGGGGCTATGCGGGTAGCATCAAAAATCGCTGCTACCCGTTTAGCCTCGGCAGCTCTGGGCGCTTCCAGCCAAACCTGAATTTTCATTCCGTTGTTGCGGAAGTGAAAATCCAAGTTAAGGGTGTCAGCGGGCAATAATGTATGGTGAGAAGAACAGAGTGTTACAGCGCATACACTGAGGAATCAATTTGTACTCTGGAAGTGACCACTTATATTGGTTAGATGAAAATTGGGCCCAATGGTTCTATTGTTCTTTTTAGTTCCAAGTGGAATCCCCCAGGACCAGTCCACCTGATCATTGACACTCTTGGGAAGGTAGTCTTTAAAAAGATTACAGATTTAGAGTGCAGCGATAATCGTATTTATTATAATACTATTAAAACTGAAAAGCAGGAGATGAAATCTTTGAGGAACAATAGAGAAATTATCATAAAACCACCAGATATAAATGATGAACAAAAGTAATTATGAATACCAAGGATTATATACAAGAGGTGGAAAAACAACTCAATAATGTTTCTTTCTATAACAGACATAGGTTCTCTTTTACTAAAGCCTCTGCGGCTGCAGGCAATTGGGAACACTAATATGTGATAGTGTCTCTCCTTGCACACTAAAATGCATGCTAATCAGCAATCATGGGATAGGATGGGGAATGGGCGGAAAGTATGCATGGAGAACTACAGCCAGGGCAAGTGGCATGCGCTCAGTGGCAACAGGGCTCTTAACGTGGGTTCGCTTAATGACTTCTCTATAAGAGTCGTTAGGTGAACCCAAAATCTACACTCTCCCTAAGATTCACAAATCTTGAACTCATTCCCTGATAGACTGATTGTATCTACCATAGGGTTATTATTTGAACCCATTTTAGTATTTTTGGATATTCTGTTGAGGCAGTTTGTTTCTGGAATACCATCCAATGTTAGAGAGCCATCGCATATTATTAATATATTGGAACAATTCACCACATACCTTCATGATTTAAATTTAGTTAAAATGGATGCAGCATCATTGTACATGAATATCCAACAACCAGAAGCATTACTGGTGCTTTCGACATCCGAAAATGGGCATAAGGACGTCCAAAGCATAAAGACATTTCCAGAGTAATTTTATAAGCTGGATCTGTGGTCATCCAAGTCTGAATGGGGGTGTGGTTGAGCATTCTAAGGAACCTGGATGTCCCCATCTGATCTCAGAAATGTCCTGGATGTTTGGTGTCGTGTCTAAGTTTAGGTCTGCTCCAGGCATGAACAAGTGTCTGAAAAGTGGTTGTTTTGGCTGAAAACCATCCAGAGGGCTATTCCTAGATATCTGGGTTCCGAAATACTATTCTAGGAATATCTATGTAGATGCCTCCCCCCTTACAAGAGTCCATATGGGACACGTCCACATTTGTGAAACCATGTCTGCACCTGTACGTGCCTGTGTTTTTTTTAGACGTTCTGACTTAGATGTCACAGATTGCACTTGGATGTCCTTTCTTAAATTCTCCTCCACAGTAGGAAAATGAATTTTTTTTGCCTGGATACCCCTATTGGCCCCCATATTTCATTTCTGATTAAGAAATGCTTTTTTGCCCCTTAGACTTATAAGATCCATCAGACACTTTCTGGCTTCAATTGATATTGTAAAGGTAGCCATGAAGGAGGAAGTGATCATATTGGGTGTCTTTAATCTACCTGATGTGGATTCGAGTATTCCTTCTGCAAATCTGGAAAGAAGTCAAAAACTGTGGATGCCTTCCAAGATGCATTGCTTAGACAAATGGTGATGGAACCAACCAGGGAAAGTTTGATGCTGGATTTATTACTCACCAATGGAGAAATGTATTGAATGTCTGGGTGGGTGCCCATGTGAGCAGGAGCGATCATCACATGATGTGGTCTGAGATAAAAGCCAAGGCAGAATCCTCTCACAGCAAGCTCAAAGTCCTAGACTTCAAAAATGCTGACTTCAGGAAGATGGCCAAGTGCTCGAAGGAGGATTTGGCGGGGTGGGAGGAGATAAGGGAAATGGAATTGCACTGCGCTAAACTAAAGAAGGCAATAAAAGGGGCAACAGATATAGATGTAAGGAAAGTACATAAAAACAAGAGGAAAATGAAACCTATTTAGTTTCCTAAAGAAGTGCTGCACAAATAAAGGCAAAAACCACAGCTTTCATAAAATTCAGAAGTTCGCAAACAGAGGAACACCGAAAAGAATACAGGATAAAGCTAAAAGAGGCAAAAAGAGAAATAAGGATAGCAAAATCAAAGGCAGAAGAAAAGATGGCTAAAAATCTAAAGCATAGTCATAAAACTTGTTTCAGAAGAAGAGGTGAAATTGCAAGACTCAAAAGTGCTGAGAACGGATTCGTGGAAAGTGACGTTGAAAAAGCAAAAATGCTAAACAAATACTTCTCCAGGATTTTGTTTAGGAAAAACAGAACAGAAGGGCCACCTGAGATTGACAAATATACAAATGGAAATGTAGTACTACTACTGAGCATTTGTATAGCGCTACAAGTCGTACGCAGCGCTTCACAGACATGTAAGAGACAGTCCCTGCTCATCAGAGCTTACAATCTAGTCAAGACAGACAACACAGAAGGTGTAGACAGGGACAAAACAAGGGGGAAAGATAAAGAAACAATGAGATCAGGTGAGTCAAGATCCAAAAGCAGCAGCGGTGAGTTTTCAGCCTGGATTTGAAAAGGGTCAGAGAAGGTGTCTGGCGTACAGACATAGGTAGTTTGTTCCATGCGTAAGGTGTAGCAAGATGAAAGGAGCGAAGTCTGGAGTTAACAAAAGAAGAGAAGGGCACAGATAGAAGCAGTTTGCCAGAAGAGCAGAGTTCCCAAGGGGGGGGGGGTGTAAGGAGAGATAAGAGAAGAAAGGCAGTGGAATAGATACTACATCATTCACAGTAGATGATGTGTTTGAACAGCTTCCAAAACTGAAGGTGGACAAAGCCCTGGGACTGGATGGGATACATCTCAGGATACTGAAAGAGCTCAGAGAGGTTCTTGCAGGGCCTTTAAAGAATGTATTTATTTATTTATTTATTTATTTTTTTTGTTTTCAAACCTCTTTATTAAGGCATCCAAAAAGGTAATACAAGCAATTAACAAGGTACGTACAAAATTTCATAACAAAATAAGAACTCCCAGCCCACAATATGGAGTGTGAAATACTTAAGTATTTTGGTCAGGCGATCCAGATGTTTCCCGATGTGTGTCGCACTACTCAGTTAAAACGGAAAGCTTTTCTTTTACTTAGACCCCGGGTTCTGGCTATAGGAGCTACTTTTATGTTGAAGTATCCCTGTAAATGTGTTATAGTGCATCAAGGTAAATCTTATATTTTTTTAGACTCTCTTCAATTGGAGACCTTTTTGAAGGGGTTGGTGCTGGAGTAAGTTGATATACTTTTCTTTTACTTTTTGATGCTCTTGCTATGTTAAAAAGAGTCTATTCTACTTTCCAATCTAAGTTTAAAGAATGTATTTAATAGATCCTTGTAGACAGGAGAAGTTCCGCAGGACTGGAAAAGGGCCAATGTGGTACCTCTTCACAAAAGAGGTAATAGGGAAGAAGTGGCAAACTACAGGCCAGTAAGCCTTACCTCGGTGGCAGGAAAAGTAATGGAGGCTCTCCTAAAAGAGAAAATAGTGGATTTTATCAAAACCAATAGGTTGCATGATCCAAGACAACATGGTTTTACTAAAGGACGATCATGCAAAACAAATCTGATTGAGTTCTTTGGGTGACCAGAGAAATAGATCAAGGACATGTGATGGATGTGATCTACCTAGATTTCAGCAAAGCCTTTGATACTGTTCCTCACAGCTCAAAGTTAGGATAACAATTATCAATAAACTCAACAGCTTGGGGATGGGTCCCAAGATGGTGAACTGGATCAGAAATTGTTTAACTGACAGACAGATGGTGATGGTAAACGGAACTCACTTAGTTGAAAGGAAGGTGATTAGCGGGGTGCCCCAGGGATCGGTCCTGGGACCGGTAATGTTCAATGTATTTGTGAGTGATATTGCTGAAGAACTGAATGAAAACATGAAAATTTGCAACAGAGTGTCCTCTCCTGTGGGAGTGGATAACATGAGGAAAGATCTGCAAAAGCTGGAAGAATGGTCTAATGGTTGGCAGTTAAGATTTAATGTGAAGAAGTGCAGTGCCATGCACTTGGGATGAAGAAATCCAAGGGAATTGTATAAGATAGGGAACAATAGGTTGGTGTGGACGGACCAAGAGAAGGACCTCAGAGTGATTGTTTCTGAGGATCTCAAAGTGGCGAAACAGTGTGACAAGGTGGTGGCAAAAGCCAGAAGGATGCTGGGTTGCATACAGAGAGGAATTACCAGCAGAAAGGAAGAGGGACTAATGCCACTGTACAAGTTGGTGGTGAGGCCTCACTTGGAATATTGTGTTCAGTTTTGGAGACCATATCTCAAAAAGGATATTAAAAGACTGAAAATGGTTCAGAGGAAGGCGACCAAAATGATTTGGAGCCTGTGCCAGAAGATGTATGAAAAGAGACTCCAAGACCTAAATATGTACACTCTAGAGGAGAGGAGGGACAGGGGAGATATGACTCAGACCTTTAAATACTTAAAGAGTATTAATGATCAAACAAACCTTTTTCAAAGGCCGGGAAGCTGTAATACTAGAGGGCATAACATGAAGCTACAAGGGTTTAAACTGAAAGGCAACTTCAGGAAATACCTTTTCACTGAAAGGGTGGTGGATGCTGGGGATGCCCTCTTGATGGAAGTGACAGAATTCAAATGGCATGGGACAGACACAGTGGATCCCTTTAAAGAAAGGACAAAAACAAAATAAATGTAACTGTCTTTGATATCTCAGCAAGTAAAGGTAATACCCCTAAACAAAGGCATGGGAGGGGTGACATGCATGGAGCGACAGGCGCACCTACTCTTGCCACCCTGCTGGGCAGACTAGATGGACCATGCTGGTCTTTATCTGCTGTCATATACTATGGGCGACATTTTCAAAAGCATTTACACGGGTAACTGCCCTAGTTGCCCATGTAAATACCTTATCCAGGATTTTTGAAAGGCACTTACATGGGTAGTGCCTTTCAAAAATCCCAGATAAGTCCCTAACGCATCTAGGGCATGTTGGAGGCATTCTGGGGAGGAGTGAGGGTGGAGGAAAAGGCTAAGTGGGTAGCAATGATTTCAATGCTACCTGCTTAGCCTCGGCGGCTGCTGGTATATCCAGCATAATCCGGATTTTCACTTCCGTCGCCGCATAAGTGAAAATCCAGGTTAAGGGGGTTCGTGGGCAGGCTATGCGCTGACATGGCGCATAACTTGCCTAAATCGAAATCGGGCCCTATGTTACTATATAAGAGCTCTGAAGACCATTGTTCATTTTCTCGTATTAAACCATTTGGATTACTGTAACTCATTGTTAATTGGTCTTCCACAGTATCAGATTAAACATCTTCAATTAATCCAAAATACCGTAGTGAAATTAATTTGTAATGCTAATTGTTCTGACTATATTACACCTTTACTGATTGAGCGGCACTACTTATCTGTTCTAAGCCAGATCAAGTTCAAAATTCTCATGCCACCTCATTCCATGTTCTCCAACATGGCATTTAAGATCCTCTCAGATGAATCATCTTTTTTTTAAAATTAAGTTTACAACAAATTACTCAAACATAACACTTTTAGAAGGAAAAGGGCTCAATAAAGTAAATAACACAATATAAAGTTAGGATAACAATCATCAAGGGGTAATTAAACATTCCTGCTCTAGCCCACCAGCCCAACAACAAAAATTGGAGGATCTAAAATAGGAAATAAAAAACAAGCCCAAAAAAGTAAAGTAACATATTAGTATGTTTACTAAAGGGCGTCAAAGTAGCAGGCATTATCGAGCATTAATGGCAACAATAAGGGGTTTTCCGTGCGTAAAAGGCTCTGGGCATGTACGAGGCATTCCTGTGATAAGGGCGCAATGGGCCACTTAACATGCACTAACAGGACATCGGGCATTAAGATGGTAAGCGTGTACCTTAATGGCCGAAAATGGCTGTCATCCTACTGCTGAATAAGGGAGCAGCAGGGAAAGGCAATGTAAAGGTGATTGATGGAAGGACAGGTGGTAGCTGATGGATCTGACAGATCCGTGGGCACACAACGTGGTACCCAGTAAGTGGGATGAGCATGTGGAAGGCAGCTGTACTGATGCACTATGGAAAATGCTGCAGTGGCGGTGAGTGGCAGAGGATGGGGACGACGTGTACCCCTGCGGAGTCAGAAGCGGCACGATGTGTGCAGCAAAAGGATGATGGAGCAGGAGTGCTGACGTGCAGATCAAACAGTTCGTAAGGGCAAGTAGTGGAGTGTGAATATCAATATAATGCAAAAACTCACCCCAATTCAAACAAAATTTGTTTCTTAATGGCAAAACCACACAAAAATGATTGTTTCAAAACATAAAAATTCAAATATAATAGCGGAATAACTCCAAAGTGGCCAGCAAGGTCTCAGCATTTCATGGGCAATGGCAAATGTTATCAAGGCAAAAGTCCAGATACAGTCTCCTGTCTCTTGCAGTTTAAAAGCTAAGTTTGTTTGGGGGCTGCTATGGTCGTTTGTTTATTGTTCACTGTCCATTTTGGTGAAAAGTTTTTAATATAGTGGAAGGTGGTGGCAGCGGGTCGTTGATGTTATCGGGCTTCAGTTGAGTGGCAGTATCTGGACTTTTGTCTTGATAACATTTGCCATTGCCCATGAAATGCTGAGACCTTGCTGGCCACTTTGGAGTTATTCCGCTATTATATTTGAATTTTTATGTTTTGAAACAATCATTTTTGTGTGGTTTTGCCATTAAGAAACAAATTTTGTTTGAATTGGGGTGAGTTTTTGCATTATATTGACGTGCAGATCAGTCACAGGAGAAGCATGTGTGAGGTCGACATGCGGAAAAGAGTACCTGTGTGGGCCATAGTAGTAGCTTGCAGGATAATACATGAATGCACATAGCTGGCAGAGTCTGATGGATGGGCTGAAGGAGGGATGGTGGTGAGAGTGTGGTATGGACTGGCGGCATCGACGTACCTGAGGTGCCATCCCAAATGCATATGTACTGCATGGGGAAAACGTGTGCAAATGCCATGTTGAAGGCCTGATACCAGACATGTTGGTCACATATCTGTCCCAGCCACCCAACCACCATACAACTCTCCAGAAAAATGTGCATACAACTGGACAGGAGTTGCTCAAACTGGGCCAATGGGGCATGTAAGGACATGAGTTGAGCCCTGTAGGTGGCCATTCAAGGGGTAGGTTGTGTTCACATGCAATGCAGAGATGTACAGTCACAGTCATGATGTAATATCTCAATCAGGTATCACAAGTAGATGATATCTGTATGTATATAACTGCCCTCTATTATACCACTGTATCAGTGCAGTCAAAGCAGGGTACAGTGTATCGAAACCTTGGTAATGTATGATGAACAACAGGGACTGTGAGAAGCTGCAGTCTGCGGTGGATGGTTAAATGACCTGCTCAAGGTCAAAAAAAGTTGTGGACATTCTATGAAGACTGTGCCATACATAAAAAGCTGCAGTTAAACCATCACACCAGTCTCACAAGGAGTGGCAGTGGGTATTGAACCTAGATATCTTGGCTTCTAAGCCAATGCCATGGCTATTAGGTGATGCCTCCAGTCAGGTGGCAAACATCTGCAGGGTGGGCATGTCTGAACCCCTGCAATGGGCTTCAGTAGAGCCAATAAAAGCATGTGCTCATAAGGGTAGGATAGCAAATTGCCTGTTTGCAGACCCAAAGTGTGGGCAGAACGCATAACAAAGCATAAAAATGTGTGTCAGCTAGTCACAGCAGATCCTGGACTGTTCCAAGCATGAAAATGAACTGAGAAGCACACAGTCACAAAGAGAACAAGTGGAAACCAAACCCATGTTGCTTGCTTATAGGGGGGACAATGCCCTAACCATTAGGCTACACCTCTACACCATTCTGCACAGCAATGTTTGGCATCACAGACAGGGCCGGATTTAGCTAGAGTGAGGCCCTATGCCAAGAAAAATTGTGGGCCCCCCCCATGTCCCCGTGCAGTCCTGGGCCCCCCCTGTGCAGTCCTGGGCCCCCCCGTGTCCCCCCCCGTGCCTCCGTGCAGTCCTGGGCCCACCCCCGTGCAGTCCTGGGCCCCCCTGTGCAGTCCTGGGCCCCCCCCGTGCCCCCGTGCAGTCCTGGCCCGCCCTGTGCAGTCCTGGGCCCCCCCATGCAGTCCTGGCCCCCCGGACAGCATCGCGGCTGTCTGAGGGGCTTCAGAGGGAGCCGGGGAAGCCCGCGCGAGGCCCCGGCTCCCTCTGTACAGCCGCCAGCGTGAAGAGCCTTTTCCTTCACGCTGGCGGCTGTTTCTGTGAAGCCGGGAATGCTGGGAAAGGTTAAAGGGCAACCTTTAACCTTTCCCAGCATTCGCGGCTTCACAGAAACAGCCGCCAGCGTGAAGGAAAAGGCTCTTCACGCTGGCGGCTGTACAGAGGGAGCCGGGGCCTCGCGCGGGCTTCCCCAGCTCCCTCTAAAGCCCTCCGGTGGGCCCAGGGGCGGCCCAAGGGGGGTGCGGGGCCATGTGCGGAGACTCGGTGCGGGGCCTCATTTGCATAAGGTGTCTCATTTGCATAAATATTTGCATAATGTTACCATACACCAGAGCTACTCAATTCCAGTCCTGGTGGTCCACAATCCTGCAGGTTTTCGGGATATCCCTAATAAATATGCATGAGATATATATGCATTGGAGGTATCCTGCCAACCTGACTGGTTTGTGGCCCTCCAGGGCTGGATTTGGAGACCCCTGCTTTACATCTCTGTCATTTAAGATTGTGAGTGAACAAGGTACAGATATCCTAGACATCAAAAGGGTAGATAGAATGTGTCACATTCCTCCTCGATTCTCACCACCACCAAAAAGTTGTCTAATAGATAATATTTTGGTGGTGGTGAGAAGCGAGGAGGAATGTGACAAATGCTATCTAACTTTTTTGATGTCTTGGACATCTGCACCTTGCCCACTCACAATCGTAAATGACAGAGATGTAAGGCAGGGGTCTCCAAATCCAGCCCTGGAGGGCCACAAACCAGTCAGGTTGGCAGGATATCTCCAATGCATATATATCTCATGCATATTTATTAGGGATATCCTGAAAACCTGCAGGATTGTGGACCACCAGGACTGGAATTGAGTAGCTCTGCCATACACTAACTTTTAGTAAACATGCCTCTTAATGAGTATATGGATAAAGAAAGACTAAAAGGTTTCTACATTACTATAATCCAGTACCAACCGCCAGGCACATTAGGAACTACTACAAAC
The DNA here is from genome assembly GCA_033557465.1 of Ichthyophis bannanicus. Lineage (NCBI taxonomy): Eukaryota > Metazoa > Chordata > Amphibia > Gymnophiona > Ichthyophiidae > Ichthyophis > Ichthyophis bannanicus. The sequence goes on from CM066033.1 coordinate 159,711,113, forward strand.
ACTGCCCATTTAGAACCCATAGCAAACCCGCCATATCCTAACAGCACTACCAGGACTCACAAAGCACCATACCCTAACTATCAAAAGGCAACACTGCAAATATTAAACCAATACATTTCAGAGAACAACAATACATGACCTACTGGGGAAAGAACAAGTGGCAATGTCAAATAGGAATTATATAAACAGAATACCTCAGCTCAGTTACACATGCACAACATAGACCATCACCAAACAAGGAATCACAATTTAGAAACAGGAAGACAATAATTAAACTGGGAACCCCAAAAGCCAAACTTGGAATATACAACAACACTGTAGAAATAAAACTATAAATTAATTTCCTCTTGTACTAAACAAAGCGCAAAAATTAATGATGCACATTTCCCAGAGCTGACATATTCCAGTTAATAAATTCAAAATAAAGAGATATTTTTCTACCTTTTGTGCATTTTTTTTCAGTTGCAATTGTTCCAGCCACTTTCTTCTGGTTTCTTCGTGTCTTCTGCTAACTCTCCATCTGCTGTCCATTTGTCCTTTCTTCTGTCTTCTTGTTTTTTTTTTTCCATTCTCTCTCTACATCTGCTTTAACATACTAATCTTTCTCCTTTTGCTCTTTCCTCATTCCTATTTCATCTACTCAAAATTTACCCCTCCATCCTCAATCCCCACTTACTCTCCCAATACCCGGCCAATTGTAGATTTTTTATCCCTCCCACACAAAATATTTTTCCCCTCTCCATTTTACTCTCCCAGCCCCATCCCATTCTAATCCTCCCCCAACACCAGCTCCCTTCTAGTTCCAGCCTCACCCAGCATCCATTCCCTTCTAGTCCCTGCATCAGCCCATTTCCAGTCCTAGCCCCCCCCATCAACCCAATACCAGTCCTAGCCCCCCCATCAACCCACTTCCAGTCCTAACCCCCCATCACCCCATTTTCAGTTTAAGCCCCCCCTATAACCCATTACCAGTCCTAACCCCCCATCAGCCCACTTCCAGTCCTAACCCCCATCAGCCCACTTCCAGTCCTAACCCCCATCAACCCATTTCCAGTCAGCCCCCCATAGCCCATTGCCAGTCCTAACCCCCCCCATCAGCCCACAGTCCATTACCAGTCTTAACCCCATCAGCCCACCTGAAGTCCTAACCCCTCCCCATCAGCCCATTTCCTGTCCTAGCCCCCCCCCATAGTCCATTATCAGTCCTAACCCCCCATAGCCCATTACCAGACAGCCCCCATGAGCCAAGAGCACATTAACAGTCTTAACCCCCCCATAGCCTATTGCGTTAATTAACCCCCCCATCAGCCCACAGTCCATTACCAGTCCTAACCCCATCAGCCCACCTCAAGTCCTAACCCCTTCCCATCAGCCCATTTCCTGTCCTAGCCCCCCATAGCCCATTACCAGTCCTAACCCCCCCAACAGCCCACAGCCCATTACCAGTCCTAACTCCATCAGCCCACCTCCAGTCTTAATCCCCCAGCCCATTTCCAGTCCTAGCAACCCCCCCAACCCATTACCAGTCCTAGCCCCCCATAGCCCACTCCCAGTCCTAATCCCACCAGCCCATTTCCAGTCCTAATCCCCATCACCCAATTTTTAGTTTAAGCCCCCCCCATAGCCCATTACCAGTCCTAAGCCCCCCTCAACCCACTTCCAGTCCTAATCCCATCAGCCCATATAGACTTAGCTCCCCCATAGCCCCCCATAGCCAATCACCCCTCCTATCCCCCCCCTAGCTCTTGACCTGTCCTACCCACCCCAACAGCCCACAGCCTATACCACTCCTAACCCCCCCCAGCCCATCACCAGTCCTAACCCCCCCAACAGCCCACAGCCATTACCACTCCTAACCCCCCCAGCCCATCACCAGTCCTAACCCCCCCAGCAGCCCACAGCCATTACCACTCCTAACCCCCCCAGCCCATCACCACTCCTAACCCCCCAACAGCCCACAGCCATTACCACTCCTACCCCCCCAGCCCATCACCAGTCCTAACCCCCCCAACAGCCCACAGCCATTACCACTCCTAACCCCCCCAGCCCATCACCAGTCCTAACCCCCCCAGCCCACCCCAGCCCAGCGAATTTTTTTTTACAAAACAAGCTGTCGCTGCCTCTGCCGGGGCCGGGGCCGCCGCGGCAGAATCGAGTGTGCCGCGGGGCCCCCCCTGCCCAGCAGAGCCTGCCCTCCCCGGTATCACCTCTCTCAGCTGCCTCCCTCCAGTCACACGCGCCGGCTTTCAGAGCGCGAGGGAAGAGTTTTTCCCTCGCTGCTCTGTTTAAGCCCGCGGGGGCTGATGGGACTTCCCATCAGCCCCCGCGGGCTTAACAGAGCAGCGAGGGAGAAACTCACCTCGCGCTCTGAAAGCCGGCGCGTGTGACTGGAGGGAGGCAGCTGAGAGAGGTGATACCGGGGAGGGCAGGCCAGGCTCTGCTGGGCAGGGGGGGCCCCGCGACACACTCGATTCTGCCGCGGCGGCCCCGGCCCCGGCAGAGGCAGCGACAGCTTTTTTTAAAATTTTAATGATGGATCAGAATGTTTTTTGCGCGGGGCCCCCTGAAACGCGGGGCCCTGTGCAAAAAACATTCCCGGTGGGCCCTTGCCAGCTGTGGGCCCTACGCCACGGCGTACGTGGCGTATAGGCAAATCCGGCCCTGATCACAGAGACTGCAGATTCCTGTCTGCAATGTCAGCTGTGTTGGCCCCTCCATTAACCAGGATGTACTGCACATGCAGAACAGCTTCCTGCAGCTGATCACCAAATAGGAGATGTAGTGATTCAACACAGCAGCTCAGTCATACGCACTGATAGTGTTTGCTATAAGCACAAAACAGCTGCAAACTGTGCTACTGAGCGGTTTCAGCGGTCACCCTGAAGGTGAGGAGGGGCTCATAGCACCTGGTTCCCAGAGTCTGCCCTGCCTGAGATAGACTCTGTTGATCCTGCTGCAGATCCATAATAACTGCTTGTGTGTGTGGCAGGTACCTGCTTTTCTGCACAACTGCAGCATGCTGGTGAGGCAGCCATGAGGTCTGGCTGTAGGTAGCCCTTCCCCCAAGCCATGCGGCAAGCCATGAGGTCTGGCTGTAGGTAGCCCTTCCCCCAAGCCATGAGGTAATCGGCCTGCTAAGAGAAGGCATTGAGATTTCAGTAGACACCCTTCCCCCACTCCAGGTCTGAGCACAATAGCCCCTAGCCCAGAAATCAGCAGACCTGAGCATACCGGTTTGGACAGGTCACCCAGGTACCTTCCCCAGGGGCTGCTGATTGGTGGGCAGGAAATACCTGTGGCAAATGGGATTGTAGAATGAGTTTAAAACTGTACTGTATATAAGGCATTGTAGGCCGTCCCTCGGGGCTCAGACCTTTTGTGGAGGGTACCGGCTCTCTGTCTGATCCTGTGTGCACATTAAAGATCCTGTTTGCATTCCAGCCTGTCTGAGAGTTTTCCTTCTGTGGGTGAGTGATTGAATAAGAGCTTTTCACAGCGTTTGCTATTACATTTTGGTGCATTGGCCAGGAAATTGAAAGAAAAGCCTCTCTCATCACACCCACAGTGGGAAGACTACTGCTTTTTGCAGGATCAGGGCCTCCACCGGTCAGGGACCGACCCCTCCAGGTGATTAACGGTCCTTGGCGCCCCGGGCCACCTTGTGCTCGGAAGGATACCTTGATTTGTCTGGGCAGTTGGTCCCTGCGGCTGAATCCCCGATTGAAAACCGGCTGGATAGACTGGCATCCAAACTACCTGTCTGATCAGAGCTCTGGTGAGTACTGCTACTTTCTGTACTCCGTCTGTAATTCCTAGTAAATTCTAGGAACCTGTAGCGGCCCGATCACCCGCACGAACGGTCCTAGTAGGGACCCCGGGGGGGGGGGGGGTTTCTGAAGCCATCGTTCGTCCAGTAAATCAGAGTCCTTTTGTGGACCAGTAAGATAAAATCAGAGTCCTTTTGTGGACCAGTAAGATAATTAACTGTAGTATGAATTAATTCTGCTACCTTGGGCCCCTTTGAAAGGTATTTAAAGTGCAGCGCTGCCAAAAGCTATTGAAGAAAAATTGCCTAGGATATTAGTATTAACTCCCTTAAGTGTGCCTTTCAAGAATAATTGCGCTGATCGCAATTCTCCGATGATCGGGGCGATTTATTTAGAGCCTTTGCCCCATGTGCTCCTATAGTGGGGGTTTTTTGTGTTGCCATGTGCTCCTATAGTGTTGGGGGCTTTTGTGTTGTGCTGGGGGTCTCCTTTTGTGTTGCTGGGGGTTTCTTTTGTGTTGCCATGTGCTCCTATAGTGTTGGGGTATTTTTGTGTTGCTGGGGGTCTCTTTTTGTGTTGCTGGGGGTTTCTTTTGTGTTGCCATGTGCTCCTATAGTGTTGGGGGCTTTTTGTGTTGCTGGGGGTTTCTTTTGTGTTGCCATGTGCTCCTATAGTGTTGGGGGCTCTTTGTGTTGCTGGGGGTCTCCTTTTGTGTTGCTGGGGTTTTCTTTTGTGTTGCCATGTGCTCCTATAGTGTTGGGGGCTCTTTGTGTTGCTGGGGGTCTCCTTTTGTGTTGCTGGGGTTTTCTTTTGTGTTGCCATGTGCTCCTATAGTGTTGGGGGCTTTTTGTGTTGCTGGGGGTCTCCTTTTGTGTTGCTGGGGGTTTCTTTTGTGTTGCCATGTGCTCCTATAGTGTTGGGGGCTCTTTGTGTTGCTGGGGGTCTCCTTTTGTGTTGCTGGGGTTTTCTTTTGTGTTGCCATGTGCTCCTATAGTGTTGGGGGCTCTTTGTGTTGCTGGGGGTCTCCTTTTGTGTTGCTGGGGTTTTCTTTTGTGTTGCCATGTGCTCCTATAGTGCTGGGGGCTTTTTTGTGTTGCTGGGGGTCTCCTTTTTGTGTTGCTGGGGGTTTCTTTTGTGTTGCCATGTGCTCCTATAGTGTTGGGGTTTTTTTTGTGTTGTTGGGGGTCTCCTTTTGTGTTGCTGGGGGTTTCTTTTGTGTTGCCATGTGCTCCTATAGTGTTGGGGGCTTTTTGTGTTGCTGAGGGTCTCCTTTTGTGTTGCTGGGGGTTTCTTTTGTGTTGCCATGTGCTCATATAGTGTTGGGGGCTTTTTTGTGTTGCTGGGGGTCTCCTTTTGTGTTGCTGGGGGTTTCTTTTGTGTTGCCATGTGCTCCTGTGGCTCCACCTGGTGGACATTGGAGGAGTGGCTAGCTGTGTTTCTCGTTGCTATTATAAAAGTTAAATCCTATGCTAGTGTGTGTAATGTGTATTTGTAACGTATTCGCTGCTGAGACGCCTCTGTTTTCTGTTTTCCCTTTTTCTTTTTCCCTTTGTGGTCCTGTGTGTTTTGTGCAACCAAACTCTGCCTGTTGCCTGGATTATATTGTATATTGTATTCCCAGAAGTGGGATTGGAAAATTTACACTGAACATTGCATTCCTAGAATTGGGATTACAAGATTTGCACTGTAAATTGTGATTTTGCAAATTGTGATTAGAGCATGGGGTCCGGAGGCTAAATTGTGGTGGGGGAGTATCCGGACCAGCTTCCCTATATAGATTCATGGCTGGCCCATATAGTAAATGTGCTGTTATGTAAAAACCTTTAGTGTCTCTGTGTTTAGTTGTGACATTAGGGAAAGAAAGTTTTTGTCCAGACATTAGGTCTTTATATTTCAGGATTGATTTTGATACTCTATCAGTAAAAGGTGAAGTTATTAACAAATCGCCCCTGTGTCCCCAAACAGTGAAAAACACCAGGTCTACTGATTGCAGGGAAAGGGACAGTTTAGAAAGGGGGGTGGGGTTTGCTGTGTGTGGACTGTAGTACTGGTATAGCATTGAAGGAAGACAATTGCTTTGTTTGATGCATATCCAGTTTCATTGCTATGTTTCATGCATGATCAGTGGTCAGGGAACCAGGTGTTTTGGTCACACCTCTCAGCAGTGAGTGGGGGGGTGATTGAAACTGCTGAAATAGTTTGCATAGCTATAGAAAGATACTGGGAGGAGTTCCTTCTTCTAGCAGATGAATGGAGGCCCATTAGAGAGGACAAAAGGGAAAAAAAATCACCTAGGAGTCTTTCTCCTAGAGGACAAAGAACCCCAATTCACCTAGCCACACCTTGCCTGCAAACAATCCTCTTGTCATCAATTTTAATTGTAGAGTTTTGAGCTTCTAGAACCATGAGGTGCCTCCTGTCTGCTGGAAGCAAACAAAGGCTGAAGAGAATCCTTATAAGATTATGAAGAAATGAAGATTTTTTTACTTGTCTTTTTAAAGCCTGAATTTTATCTCTGGTACATATATTTGGTTTTGACTGCACATACAAAATTAAACAAGTAATACTTCTGCATGATATGACATTTTATTCTGCAGACAGTAAATGCTGTTTTGGTGATTGCATTCTTTCCTGCTTAGTACATTAAACTGCCTTGATCAACTGTATTCATTTTTCTGATACTACAATGATACCTTAAAATGATTTTAGTACCAAATATACTGGTAGCAGTACTTTAACTCATGATTTCTGATGAGAACATCTGGATTAGTTCTAGTATGCACTGTAGCTTGTTCTGATGTTCAGGTATGTTTTGGTTCAGGGTGAATACACTGATCATTGGCAATTTCAAAATAGAAAGATATAATGCAGAATTAGCACTGCTGAAAGGCATATACTGTGCAGTACACCGTTCACACTAATTCACACTTGAAGTTAATAATGCACTGATAATGCTGCCCCACTCCTCGTGTGCACTGCCCTTTAGTACTGATTCACACAGATCCATACAGTGCACACTGCACAAATAATGCTGGTGTGTATAATAATCTCCATCATCCCTTGGCTTCGGTATGAAGTTAATTTCTGTCATAGTATGTACACAACTAACCCATTTAGGAACATTGCATGCTGAGTCACCCCTGGAGTGTGCACAATTTTGGTAACATTGAACAGTTGTTGATTTACTAACTGAGTTCAACCTAGGGATAAAAAACAAACAAACTGCTTTTCAGCTCGCAATGCAATGATGTAGGGGATTCCAATATGTCTGATGTCACATTCTTCCAGAGCATGAGAAATTCAGTATTTCAGCCGCATTGTCAGTCATATATTTAAGGTTTAGTCCAATACTGCCTGAGGCTGCCCTGGTGAACCCACAGGATATCCACAATTAATATGAATTTGTATATAATGGGTCAGCAATGTATGCTGACATATCATGCATTTTCATTCTGGATGACTTGAAAACTTGACTGGCTTGGGGTCACTGGGACAGCTTCATAAAGCCTGCCTGAACTATCATGGGAATCAGTAAATATTTATGTATCAATTCCCAAAAACACTAGGTACTTATGATTAGAGAACATCCATGATTTTTGAAGCTTTTATATTTTTAAAGCCAAAGATTGATTTGTTGATTAATTGATTGATTTGTTGATTAACTTTATTTAAAAGCCTCATGTCCATTAGCATACTGGAAGTGAACAATTTATAAAAAATTGGTATAATTCAAAAAAGGACTTAGGTATATAGTTGGTGGAATGATGCAAGTGATAAAAAGTATGGTGTGGGATATTAAGAGGAAGGACTCTGATAGACGGTAAACTGATGAAGGTAATTCAATGATGTGAAGTGATGTATCTGGCTAATGAATATGTAAACAAAAAAAATTGATGAGCACTTTATTCAACTATGCCATCTCCAGAATATTCAATTTAGGAATTCATCTAGGCCCCAACACATACTCAATAATTGGAAATGGACACCTGGAGACAGGCTAGGTGCACCCTGATGGGTTTTGGAGGACCTACACTGGCCATGCGGTACTTCCAGATGCTTTTTTGCCTCTGCATGTCCTGGCCAGGCATGCATGGGCAAAGGGGGAGCATGTAAAGGTCAGTCAAGGGCATAATGGAATGTTCACTACCAGCAAGTGAATCTCCAGTGACAGATAAACAAGAAGTTAATCAAACTGCCAGAGAAAAATTGACACCATACGAGATAGTTACTGGAAGACCATTGAAAGTTTAAACAGCAATATTTGTAGGATGTGATCTTGGTAAATGTGAAGGAAGTTAAGTTTATCTCATTGTGAAATCTAATCTAGCATATTTAGTCTTTTCATTCAATATTGGTGCTGCTTTTCTGAATGAGGCCTGGAACCATGTCACCAATGGCAATCCAAAGAGTCCAGCAGAGGAAATTGGCCAGAGTCCAGATGGAACAGACCATCCCGAGAACTCAGAGCTGCCCACCGCTGAGATGTGTGAAGGAGTCCCTATCTGGATCAGTGTGTAACATCGAAAACGGGCCAGGGTGTCTGCCTAGGAGAATGAGAGGTTCAAATTTTGAGAGAGACAGAACTTGAACTTCAGAGAAAGGTGAAGCACACTGCGAGGTCCTGGAGAACTGCTGGGAGGCAGGAAAAAGAACTGTTGGACTGACTGGGGGGGTTTTGGGGGCTTCTGTGAACGATTGTATTGTTATCCTTTTAATATTGTTTTCTTAGAAAGTAACGGAAATCTACAAGCCATTTCGGCTTCAGCAACTGCAATACCCACACCAGCTCAAGATTTTGCTGTACTATTCTCAGAGCTTTCTTTATCACATTATTAAGCACTGCTGCTTTTGACATACTTTCATGTTATGTGTTTTCAATATTATTGACCAGCTGCAAGAAAATGATATTACAATGTATGTTGTCTATAGGGAACAGTACCAGAAGCTGCTTTTCTGATGACTCCTATCTGTCTCAATATCTGTCTCAAATGGTTGCTTGTCCATTGCCCGTAGTGGGATTACCTTTCCCCCATAAACAAGAAAGAAAAAAGAAAAATTGGGACTGAAGGGAAATTGGCTGATAGGTATGTCTAGTATGGCTGCATCCTTGCCTGAGGCTGTAATACATTATGATGGCACGGAAAAAGCATGTGGGCTAAGAAAATGAGTACCCAGAGCCCAGCACAACAAGAGTAAAGCCAGGGGAACCATACTCTGAACAGAAGTGCACAGAGAATGGACCTAGCTAAGAAACAGGTCAGGCCTGAAAGTGCACAGAAAATGGACCCAGCACAAGAAAAGACATGCCAGGCCTGAACAGGTTAAACAGGCCAAACAAAGCTGGTGATACAAAGTACTCATATGCCCTGAAGATTACAGTGCCAGTGATTAATGAAGCAAAGGGAATGGCAGGGTGCAGCCAGAATGACTCAACACTATAGCAAGAATAAAAAGCCATTAATATGCTGATAAGGGTGGATCCCAGGGAAAGAGCCTTTGCCCCAAAGGAAAGAAGCCTCTGCAGACTTTTTGCACACGGCCCTCCTTTGTCCCAAAGGGAAGAGGCCTCTGCAGGCCCTTCAACCTTTTACAGTCAGAACAGCAACTTTTGCACACGGAACAAAAACGTTGTGCAGGAGTTGCTATAGAGGGTATAGGGTATGTGTTGTTTTAAACTCACTGATGCAAGTGTTTCCATTGAACACCCTATCCAAGACCTAAGTGATCTAGTTACCTGTCCATGGGTCCTGGGTGGTTTATGAAGTGGTTCAGTTGGCCAGGGGGACTAAAAATCCCAGTGGTAGGGGTTCTTTTCATTTACTGCTATGTGCCATTCTGCCATGTTATATCCCTATTCTTTACCGCTTCATGACCACCACCCTTGATACCCTGGTAGAACGCAAGGTGGTTACCACTGTCATGGCCCTGTCCCAAATACAGCCCTCAACCGCTTCTAGCGGTTGAGGTCCTACTTAAAAAGGGGGGAATGAGGCAGCCATGAGGTCTGGCTGTAGGTAGCCCTTCCCCCAAGCCATGCGGCAAGCCATGAGGTCTGGCTGTAGGTAGCCCTTCCCCCAAGCCATGAGGTAATCGGCCTGCTAAGAGAAGGCATTGAGATTTCAGTAGACACCCTTCCCCCACTCCAGGTCTGAGCACAATAGCCCCTAGCCCAGAAATCAGCAGACCTGAGCATACCGGTTTGGACAGGTCACCCAGGTACCTTCCCCAGGGGCTGCTGATTGGTGGGCAGGAAATACCTGTGGCAAATGGGATTGTAGAATGAGTTTAAAACTGTACTGTATATAAGGCATTGTAGGCCGTCCCTCGGGGCTCAGACCTTTTGTGGAGGGTACCGGCTCTCTGTCTGATCCTGTGTGCACATTAAAGATCCTGTTTGCATTCCAGCCTGTCTGAGAGTTTTCCTTCTGTGGGTGAGTGATTGAATAAGAGCTTTTCACAGTGTTTGCTATTACACTGGAGCTACCTGTCACATTTGGGCCTTGTTTCTTGCTGCTGTTAGCTAGGGACTCTACTATAACATCTCATCTCACTGCCCAGGGGATGTGACAGCTGTTTCCATTGAGGCAGAATGTAGTGTGGTTTGTCCAGGCTGGCATAGGCCTGGCTGGACTATAGCGAGCAGGCCAAGAACAGCCGCTGTCCTAACCATCATGAGCTGCTAATCCACTACAACACACACAGTAAGTCTGCAGTTAGAACAACTCAGCCATGCACAAACCAATTGTGCCCAGTCTGCTGGCAAGCACACACTGCATGTGCAAAGAGTGACCATGTACACCCAGCATTTGGCACAGTGATTTGGTCTCCCAGGAAAAGGAGAGCACCCGCATCACTGCACCTTGCCACTATATAGCACTATGTGGACACCTAGCCATGACATGATCACAGTGAGAGTGCCGTCTCAGCTTGATAGGCTGTGGAACCCAAGGACACTCACATGGAAGACGCAGAGTGGACTAGAAAGTCCCAGCCACTGAGCCCACCTCCGACGCATACACATCCTGGCCTGACCGCTCAGTTTCAGGCCATACCCACAATCCTCTTCTCCTCGTTATGAACATTTCAAGACCAACGCTGGAAATAGCTTGTGCAATGCGGCCCACTGTGCATTGCAGAAGGCCCTAGTACTCTGGAGAGACATACACACACACACACACACACATACAGTTCACTACAATGTGCAAAAGTGGTGATGGTTGGCATTCCTTCCTGACACTTCCTTATCCTTATCTGCCCAAGCATTCCTAATGAGTGCTCATTGTGCAGGTGCTATTAGTGTGCTCTGAAATGATTGCATGTAGTTAACACCAGCTCGGTTTGCCTGTGCTATCAGCCTGCTCCTCAATGCAGTTATAGATAGTGGAGGCTGTCTCTGCAGCTGATGGGTGTGTGGCCCTTTGATGGATGGGTCGGTGGGGGTCACATATGCTTGCACTGTACCTGCAATGTGAGATAAGGTTTATCCACAGGAACATGCTATACATGATCCATTACCAGAACGCAAACCAGCAACCCTCCTCATATATGTACATTGCCCTTGTGTGTGGAGCCACAGAGCTCCCTTATGAGCCCATGGGTGTAGATGTGGTCATTGTCATGGTGGATGCAGAGAGGTTTGCCCATGTCTGCTGGTATCTCTGCAGACCATGTCTGCTGGTATCTCTGCAGACCATGTGTCATACCTGTCTGACAAGGTATGTTTGGCGGGTGTGCGAGGGAGACGTGTTGTTTGTTCTGTATGCTGCACTGGCTGTCTATGCTGCTGGTGAAACTGACATTCCTGTCTAACACATGGGATATGTCTACTCAGGGGGACAGACCAGGCAACAGGCACACACACATCACATGGCATGGCGGAACAGGCAGAATGGCCATGGTCATCCTTACTTGGTGGGTGCTTGTGCAGCGGTAAGGCCGTGTTGTCACATCTTGCAGTCGGTCTTGGCTGACGTGGATTCACATGTGCCTCAGATGACTGTCAGTGACTGGGTTCGCTACTTTGGAGTAATCTCCAATTCACACAGAGCACCTTGCTCTCTGAATGCAGAACTAAAACTGATGTCCACATTATATTTACCTCCCATCTTGCAACTACACCCTCCTACTCCTTGCTTGTCTCCCTGAGAGTCATCTCTCTCCCCATCCATCCTTGCAGAGCTCTTCTGCATGGCTCATTCTCCGCCAGTCCAGAGACACTTATATCACCCTTCTCCTGATATTGCTTCACTGACTCCCCATAAGTTTACTTATCCATCTCGGGCATCCTCGCCTAACCTATAAATGCATCTCCTGTACTGCCCCTCAGCATCTTTCATCCCTCCTCTGCCCCAAAACCCCTTCCCGTGGACTTCCTCTGCCTACCCACTCTGTATGCCCTGGCTTTCTACTGCCATCTCCTGACTTCCCCCCTTTCACCTTGCTGCTCCTAATGCCTAGTGCAAGCATCTTCTATCATTACATCATGTCTCATTTGTCTCCCTCTTCATTTCCATGAAGAAAGCATACCTCTTCGGGGCTGCTGTTGGATCTCTCTCTCTTGTTTCCCTGGTGTTGTACCCTTCTTTCTCTTGTAGTGCCTGTCATCACTTGATAGTAAGCTCTTTGGGTAGGGTCTGTCTTCCTATGCGTATGCCTTGTAGCACTTCCTGACTGATGTAGTAGTACCGGTGTTATCATCTTGCAGGTAAGGTTGCTGGATGGGCATTTTGCCTCTGACATGCCCTTTTTTCCTATTGTGTGGTATCCCCTCCACAGCAGTCATATTTCCCCTAGACATGCACATGTCCACTCACTATGTGCAGGTGGGTGGGTGGGGGGGGGGGCCTCCCGATCCACAGCACAAGCGCTCCACTCTGTTAACTGGACCAGTGTCATGGGGCAATGATGATTGTGGCCAGCTTGCAAGCCGTTCCATCCCTCCCTGCCATCGTGGCAGAACCATCGGTTAAGTGCTGCAGGCAGCATCCCTGCTGTTGCATCCGTGCAGTTGTGCCGGTCATGGCACTCCTGCCCCCTCTACTGGAGTTTGGGCATGTATCCTGCTACATCCGACCTCAGTGGTGTGGGATTATCAAGTGCTCCACTGTTCCTGCGACTGGACTGTTTGTCCTCAAGGTGACTCCGGCAACTGTAGCGCCGCACATGACACACAAGGCTCAGGGCAGAACCTTTATCTGCTGCTGATAGGGGGTGCAGCACCCGCTGCCACAGCATCCGCATCATGTGACAAGACAACATGGTGTCAGTGGGGGAGGGGTGCAGTGCCTGTCCGTCTAATGGACAGGTTAGGCGGGCACCTGTGGAGACAGGTCCAGTTGGGGCATCAGCAGCATGCATGCCTGGTCACACAGACCACCCCACCAAACTTCCACTGCCACCCCCCTCCCCAGCTACTGCCAATTCCGTCTCCGGTAGGGGAGGCGGATGCATGCAACCCCAGTGCTTTCAAGGGCAGCTGCTTTTTACAGCCCCCTTTAGGGATACTGTCACTGCCACTGACAGACTGTCCCTCCAGAGACATCTTCAGCAGCAGCGGGGGTGGGAGCCAGCCAGGGTATCTGCCTAAGGTGCCAGGGCCCCTTGGTCCATCCCACGGTTGCGTGTCACCTTTTCAACAGCTGCAGCATGTCTGTATGCTGCCACTGTCATTGTGTGGTCATGCTGGCCATCATAGCTATGCCCCCTGGGCAGATGCATGGTCATCCTTGTGCACCAGTAACCCTCCCTGCATCCCCCATATGATATCGCCTTTGGCCCATTTGCAACATGAAGATAGTGGCCTTTCTTAGTTGGCCACTATGCTCTTGCTGCTAATGAAGCACTACTACCACTGTCTTGGTTTTCCCTGTGTGTCAATCACATTGCACACGTTTAAATAGGCTCTCTCCCCTCAAAATACCCCTTTTTCACAAGTTTTTACTTGGTGTTAGTGTTCACAGTGTTAAAGGGTTCTAATGCACGATTGCGCAGCTGGCATTAAGGGAACACCCGTTGTCAATGCCTACTCTCCGTCCTTTCCACACAGGTGATTTATAAACACATTGAACACCCTAGGGATGGACTCTAAAGTGACTGACTGGATTAGAAATTGGTTGAGTGGGAGATGACAAAGGGTACAGGTAAATGGAGCTCACTCTGAGGAGAAGGAGGTTACCAGTGGTGTGCTGTCCTTGGTCAGATTCTTTTAAATATCTTTGTTAGTGATATTGCGGAAAGGCTGTCGGGTAAGGTTTGCCTCTTAGAAGATGATACCAAAATCTGCAATAGAGTAGATGCCCAGGAAGGAGTAAATAACATGAGGAGGAATCTCGCTAAGCTTGAAGAATGGTTGAGAATTTGGAAGTTGAGATTTAAGGCTAAAAAATGCAGGGTCTTACATTTGGGCTGCAAAAATCCAAAGGAGCAGTACAATGTAGGGGGGATGAAGTACTTCCATCCACAAAAGAAGAGAGGGACCGGAGCATGATTGCTTCTGATGATCTTAAAGTGGTTAAATAGGTAGAAAAGGTGACGGTGAAAGCCAAAAGGATGCTTGGGTGCATAGGGAGAGGAATGGCCAGCAGAAAAAGGGAGGTGATGGTGCCTCTGTATAAGTCTCTGGTGTGACCTTATTTGGAGTATTGTGTGCAATTCTGGAGACCACACCTTCAAAAGGATATAAATAGGATAGAGTCAGTGCAGCGGGTGGCTACTAAAATAGTTAGTGGTTTTCATTATAAAACATTTGAGACAGACTTAAAGATCTTAATATGTATACATTAGAGGAAAGGCGGTATAGAGGAGATATGATAGAGATGTTTAAATACCTCTGTAGCATAAATGCATAAGAGAAGAGAGCCTTTTTGGATTGAAAGTAAGCTCTGCTATGCGGGGACATAGGATGAGGGTGTAAGGGGATCGACTCAGAAGTAATATACAGAAATATTTCTTTACGGAAAGAGTGGTAGATGCATGGAATAGTCTCCCAGTGGAGGTGGTAGAAATGAGGACAGTATCTGAATTCAAGAAAGCATGGGACAAACACAGAAGATCTCTAAAGGTAAAAAGGGGACTATTGTAATTGATATGGAAGAGCAGACTAGATAGGCCATATTGTCTTTTTATGACATCATGTTTCAATGTTTCTAAATAAACCAGTGGAATGAGTGAGGGCTTTTGATAGTAACATGAAGCAGATGTACACCTGAAAAGCAGTTTCCATTCCCTAGCTGACTTCATAAAATAAAAAGATTTATGGTAGTGTTGGTGCAAATGGCATATATGCTTTGTTAAAAAATCTCCCAGCAGTTCTGGATAAAGTTTTGGCCGATTTATTTGCAAAACAACTAGTTATACATGCAGAAAAGTGAAGGAGCCGATTCTGAAACACTAACAACTGTGGCATTTATGAGAAATTTATTCCAGATATACAGTGCTGGTATATAGATTGTGGCTGGCACTGAATATTTGAGTAGACTAGCCAGTCCTTTGTATAGCTGTACATTGTATTCAGCTGCTATCAGGATTGTCCCACTAGAGGACAGCAATCTTGGGCCAGAAGGACTGGGTTTTCTAGTCCCACTGGTGTTCCTTGTGACCTTGGGCAAGCCACTTAACCCTCCATTGCCTCAGGGACAAAAACAGATTGTGAGCTCTTTAGGGTCAAGGGAAAAATATATATGCAGTACCTGAATGTACACTGCTTTGACTAGTAGAAAAGTGGTATATAATCCTAGTTAAATAAATAAATAAGAGGGTCATCCTGTGCTGGCCATCACCCCCCTGTACAGCCTGTCAGAATCAGGGCGTTCAGCGGTAGACTTGATTTTGATCCCTTGGGGGCCAGACGTGCCCACGGGATCAGAATCGGGTCTACCGGCCTGGACATGCAGTCTGTGCCCCGATTCTGACCGGCTGCACATCTGGCACCTACCCAGCCAACTCAGTCAGGCTCCAGAATGGAGCTGTGATCCTCAACCGACTGTGATACCATCCTTTCCCTGCTGTCTGACCCCCAATCTGGCCTTTCATGATCAGGATCAGGCTGTGGGGATCCCCCTGCACCCCTCCCCCACTTTCCGTCTCTGCCCGGTGCCGTGGTCTCCCGACGTCCAGGGGGACTTATTCCACTTCCGAGGTGGAATAAATCCCCAAACTCCATGGCCAACCCCAGGCATTTAGGGCCTACATCAGAATTGGCCCTGTACATCCGGGGGTCGCTCTCCGCCGACCACCCGCCCTCACTATGCCTCTGTCCCGTCCCCTTCTTCCCATGAACAGAGCTCCCCATACAAATTGCCTGTTCGTATGGGGAACTCTGTCCAGGGGCGGCCCAAGGGGGGTGCGGGGCCATGTGCGGAGACTCGGTGTGGGGCCTCATTTGCATAAGTGGCCTTATTTGCATAAATATTTGCATAATGTTACCATACACTAACTTTTAGTAAACATGTCTCTTAATGAGTGTATGGATAAAGAAAGACTAAAAGATTTCTACATTACTATAATCCAGTGCCAACCGCCAGGCACATTAGGAACTACTACAAATGCTGCCCATTTAGAACCCATAGCAAACCCGCCGTATCCTAACAGCACTACCAGGACTCACAAAGCACCAGACCCTACATATCAAAAGGCAACACTGCAAATATTAAACCAATACATTTCAGAGAATACTGGGGAAAGAGAACAAGTGGCAACGTCAAATAGGAATTACATAAACAGAATACCTCAGTTCAGTTACACATGCAGAACATAGACCATCACCAAACAAGGAATCACAATTTAGAAACAGGAAGGCAATAATTAAACTGGGAACCCCAAAAGCCAAACTTGGAATGTACAACAACACTGTAGAAATAAAACTATAAATTAATTTCCTCTTGTACCAAACAAAGCGCAGACTTTAATGATGCACATTTCCCAGAGCTTTCATATTCCAGTTAATAAATTCAAAATAAAGAGATATCTTTCTACCTTTTGTGCATTTTTTTCAGTTGCAATTGGTCCAGCCACTTTCTTCTGGTTTCTTCATGTTTTCTGCTAACTCTCCATCATCTGCTGTCCATTTGTCCTCTCTTCTAGTTTTTTTCCATTCTCTCTCTCTACATCTGCTTTAACATACTAATCTTTCTCCTTTTGCTCTTTCCTCATTCCTATTTCATCCACACAAATTTTACCCCTCCATCCTCAATCCCCACTTACTCTCCCAATACCCGGCCAATTGTAGATTTTTCATCCCTCCTACACAAAATATTTTTCCCCTCTCCATCTTACTCTCCCAGCCCCATCCCATTCTAATCCTCCCCCAACATCAGCTCCCTTCTAGTTCCAGTCTCACCAAGCATCCATTCCCGTCTAGTCCCTGCATCAGCCCATTTCCAGTCCTAGCCCCCCATCAGCCCATTTCCAGTCCTAGCTCCCCATCCATTTCCAGTCCAAGTCCCTTCATCAGCTCATTTCCAATCCTAGCCCCCCATCAGCCCATTTCTAGTCATTTCCTAGCCCCACCATCAGCCCATGTCAAATCATAGCTCCCCTCCACTCAGCCCACTTCCAGTCCAAGCCCCCATGAGCTACTTCCAGTTCTAGCCCCTCCATGAGTCCATTTCAATTCAAGCCCCCACCACAGCCCATTTCCAATCTTAGCTCCCCCCAACAGCCCATTTCCAGTCCTATCCTAGCTGTTCCATCAGCCCATTTTCAGTCCTAGCTCCCTTCCCTCACAGCCCATTTCCATTCCAAGCCCCCTCCCCATCAGCTATTTGCAGTTCAAGCCTCCCCGTCCACGCAGCCCATTTCCAGTCCTAGCAATACCCAACCCATTACCAGTCCTAACCCCCATCACCCCATTTTCAGTTTAAGCCCCCCCTATAACCCATTACCAGTCCTAACCCCCCATCAGCCCACTTCCAGTCCTAACCCCCCATTTCCAGTCAGCCCCCCATAGCCCATTGCCAGTCCTAAACCCCCCCATCAGCCCATTACCAGTCCTAACCACATCAGCCCACCTCAAGTCCTAACCCCTCCCCATCAGCCCATTTCCTGTCCTAGCCCCCCCATAGCCCATTATCAGTCCTACCCCCCCATAGCCCATTACCAGTCCTAACCCCCCTCCATATCCCATTACCAGTCCTAACCCCCCATCATCCCATTTCCAGACAGGCCCCGTCAGCCCACAGCCCATTGCCAGTCTTAACCCCCCCATAGCCCATTATCAGTCCTAACCCCCCCATAGCCCATTACCAGTCCTAACCCCCCCAGCTTCGCTGTATGTTTTTTACACGAGTGCTAGACCTTTATATGTCCTCTCCCCACCCAATAGCACATTTCCAGTCCTAACCCCCCTCCATATCCCATTACCAGTCCTAACCCCCCATCATCCCATTTCCAGACAGGCCCCGTCAGCCCACAGCCCATTGCCAGTCTTAAACCCCCCCCCATAGCCCATTGCCAGTCTTAACCCCACCCCCCATAGCCCATTGCCAGTCTTAACCCCCCCCATAGCCCAATACCAGTCCTTACCCCCCATCACCCATTTTCGAGACAGCCTCCATCAGCCCACAGCCCATTGCCAGTCTTAAACCCCCCCTAGCCCATTGCCAGTCTTAACCCCACCCCCCATAGCCCATTGCCAGTCTTAACCCCCCCATAGCCCATTGCCAGTCTGAACCCCCCCATAGCCCATTACCAGTCCTAACCCCCCATCACCCCATTTCCAGACAGCCTCCATCAGCCCACAGCCCATTGCCAGTCTTAAACCCCCCTTAGCCCATTGCCAGTCTTAAACCCCCCAAGCCCATTGCCAGTCTTAAACCTCCCTCCCCTAGCCCATTGTCAGTCTTAACCCCCCCAGCCCATTGCCAGTCTTAACCCCCCAGCCCCATTGCCAGTCTTAACCCCCCCAGCCCATTGCCAGTCTTAACCCCCCCTCATTGCCCGTCTTAACCCCCCCTAGCCCATTGCCAGTCTTAAACCCCCCCAGCCCATTGCCAGTCTTAAACCCCCCCTAGCCCATTGCCAGTCTTAACCCCCCCAGCCCATTGCGAGTCTTAAACCCCCCCCTCCCTAGCCCATTGCCAGTCATAAACCCCCCCCGCCCATTGCCTTTCTTAACCCCCCCAGCCCATTGCCAGTCTTAACCCCCCCTCATTGCCAGTCTTAACCCCCCCTAGCCCATTGCCAGTCTTAAACCCCCCCAGCCCATTGCCAGTCTTAAACCCCCCCTAGCCCATTGCCAGTCTTAACCCCCCCAGCCCATTGCTAGTCTTAAACCCCCCTCCCCTAGCCCATTGCCAGTCTTAAACCCCCCCAGCCCATTGCCAGTCTTAAACCCCCCCTAGCCCATTGCCAGTCCTAACCCCCCATCACCCCATTTCCAGACAGCCTCCATCAGCCCACAGCCCATTGCCAGTCTTAAACCCCCCCTAGCCCATTGCCAGTCTTATACCCCCTCCCCTAGCCCATTGCCAGTCTTAAACCTCCCTCCCCTAGCCCATTGTCAGTCTTAACCCCCCAGCCCATTGCCAGTCTGAACCCCCCCTGATTGCCATTCTTAACCCCCCCCTAGCCCAGTGCCAGTCTTAAACCCCCCCCAGCCCATTGTCAGTCTTAAACCCCCCCTAGCCCATTGCCAGTCTTAACCCCCCCAGCCCATTGCCAGTCTTAAACCCCCCTCCCCTAGCCCATTGCCAGTCTTAACCCCCCCCCCGCCCCTGGCCAGTCTTAAACCCCCCCCCAGCCCATTGCCAGTCTTAAACCCCACCCTCCCTCCCCCCTCGGCTCATGGCAATTAAAAAAAAAAAAAAAAAAGCTGGCCGCTGCCGCCGCGGCGGCATGGAGTGTCCCGGGGGGCTCCCTCTGCCCGGCGGAACTCTCCCAACGCGGCTGAGCCCTCTGCGCCGGCTTGCAGATACGCGAAGGGAGAGTGTCTCCCTCGCGTCTCTGTTAAGCCCGCAGGGCATCAGCCCCTGCGGGCTTAACAGAGACGCGAGGGAGACACTCTCCCTTCGCGTATCTGGAAGCCGGCGCAGAGGGGCTCAGCCGCGCCGGGAGAGTTCCGCCGGGCAGAGGGAGCCCCGCGGGACACTCCATGCCGCCGCGGCGGCAGCGGCCAGCTTTTTTTTTTTAAAAATTTAATTTTAAAAAAAGCAGAATGTTCTTTGCGCGGGGCCCCCCGAAACGTGGGGCCCTGTGCAAAAAACATTCTTGCTCAATGGACGGGCCAGCCCTGTCTCTGTCACTGGCAGGCTGCCCTGCTGTTTAGCAGGTCTGCACATCTGTATCGGATGTCCAGACCTGCTAAACGGTGTTCAGAATGACCCTGTAACTGGATAAATTTAGGACAGCTGTTCAGATGTCCTAAATCTGTCTGTGTAACTTATTCAGATAGTGACTCAATATTGCCGTTATTCAGATAAGTGCCGGATCTGCCCAAACTCCACCCACAGACTGCCCCAGCACTATCTGGATAGTGCCAAGTCAGAGGAAATATTTAACAGCACTATTCAGATCGTGCCACTGAATATCTCGTTGGCTGATCACTTATTCGGGTGACATGGCATTTTAGAAGAGACATCTAGGAAGAATCTGGAACATCCAGAGTAGAACATCGACAAACCTGGAGAGCAGCAGCAGTGCCTTCTGAAATCACTCTGCCTGCACCCTGATCAATGAACATCCCGGTAATCCCATACAGACAGCAAGGCTGGGTACGTGCACGGATATAGGCCATTTTACAAATGTGGATGTTCCTTAAATGCACACCTGCAGACCCTGGTACTTGGATGCCCCATCCTGGGAAGGTCAGAAGGGGGCATCTATGTTATGAGACTTCCATGTCCCGGCCTACCATTTCAGATAGTCAGATGTGCAGCGGCGGGCCAGTCATCTTTTTGGTTTCGTCTTCGGGCAGAAAATAATAACTGTGGTGATGTAAGTACATTATGCGCCATGCCCCCGGAAGAGTTACATCCATAAAATAAGCACTGTTTTTTAACTTATTCATGGTCGGAAAGCAGGTATAAGTATGGACACTTCATCAACCAAGGTCAGACATGCCTGTGCTGTTCTGAAATCGTCCCACAACATGCATCTCCCTTGTTCTTCCCAGGTCACGCCTTCACCATGCCCCTGTTCTACATAGATGTTCTTGTGCTGGGGACATCTATATACCCAGCTTTCTAAAACGGATCCAGGAATATCTCCATACTTGGCATATCAAAGTGCTCATTTTTCAGATTTCCAACTCACAAACAGAGCTTGTAAAATACCCCACTTGGTATTCTGGGGAAAGCTGAAGGTGGGAGAAAACCTTAATACATTCAGCTGCTAATATATAAGTTATAAATGCTGATGGGTGAAATAGCATTATATACAGTAGCTTTTAAATATCTGAGAAAAGTTATACCTGGATTTTCTAAGCAGCACTTATAGGGATGTCTGTCGCTGAAAAATATACATAATTTTAAATGTTTTAAAAGCTAAATGGTAGCTTTGCTTCTAAATATTCAATAAAACCCCAAAATTTAATTCCTCCATTGTCTATTTTAGCTTTCATCTACTGAACTGCTGTCTTAGGAGTTATTTTTTTCACTCTTATGAAACTACATTTACCAAAAGAGATTTAATCTACTCAGTCTTTCTTACACTTACATAAGAGTATACAATCTTGGCTGTTTAGTAACTAACAAACTTCAGTCATTAAAGTTTTCATGTTTTATTTTATTAAACACACTGAACCACTGGGTCTGGGAGTGTGGCGGTATAGCATGTATTCGATTAGATTAGATGAACCCCATACATATCACATCTGTATAGTTATAAAACTTTCAAGGAACAAAAAAGTAGAAGACATAGTTTAAAAAAGGTTTCTTAGATGTGTTATGATAATTTTTGTTTGTTTTCAAGTCTACCCCACCAGGATAGATATAAGGAGGACCATGTAGTTAGTAGTTGTCGAAACATTATCTTAATTGTAGCAGAGGTGTTAGTGGCCAGATCTTTGTAAAATGTGTCCTCCAAATAACTGACTACATTGCTTCCATAATGAAAATAATAGTTTTCAAATAAGCTTGCTCCCATAGTCCTGAAGCTGTCATTGCATTACGTTGGCCAGCCGGTCGTGGAATGTGAGAGTAGGACTGAAAAAAACTGAAAGTGGACAAGGCCATGGACTGGATTAGATATATCCTATTGTAGGAATGGACAGATAAAGGGATACCAGAATCCCCAATATGTAATTGAAGATGGATGAATTTCTTGATAGAGAATGTGTTTAGAAGTTTGACTTTTCACCTACTTCCTCTTAAATAGAATAGGATGTCATGATCATGAGTTCTGTGTAACTGTCTTTAAAATAGATTGGAACAGTGTTAACGCAAGCATAAAGAACATAGGCTATGAACTGTGCAACCATAGTTCATTGTACAGTCACTGCTGACAAAACATAATTTTTGCAACTTTTGCAATTATAAATTTCATCTAATACACTGTAATCAGATCTTACTCTGTAAAAAAAACTTTGGTGACACCTTGTGTTATTTCATGGTTATAATAAATGACTGTTACTTCCTCTTTTTCGCTAATAAAAGGAGCTTTTTAGGAGGAGGAATTTGAATTCAATAAGCGTGGAATTATGCATGTTCATAGACCCGTTTATTGTCTTCCCTCTGAGCTCAAAGAAAGTAACACTTGTGTGTGTGATTGTGTTCTGTATTACTCTCTGCCTGTCTCTCACTGCTTGATGGACCAGAGACCTAAAGAGCCGTGGTATTGTGGTCAGATCATGGAGTTTTCTTATTTATTTATTTGCGTTTCTTATATACCGCACTATTTGCGATCAGCACGGTTTACATAGAACAAACAGTATCCGACATATGCACAAGTCAGGTCATTACATTGAACAGGAACAAGTAAACTTGGACAACAGGGTAAACTATATCATATGCGATACCTTGAGTAAGGTAAATTATATACATGTACAAATGAAATTATTAGGTATAGGTCCTTACTTGGGGGTGCCCTAATACGATGGCTGGGGTTCAGGGGAGTCGGTGAGGTGTTTGATAAAGAGAAAGTGTTTCAAGACCTTCCTGACCGGCTCAAGTTGGGGATTGCTCTGATGTATGGTGGTAGGGAGTTCCAGAGACTTGGGGCGCATAGTCTGGAAGCTCTATTCGATGTTGCTTTGGTGCATTTTTGTCATGTATTTTGGTATAACTACGCTGTTGGCTTCTGTGGATCTCCTTATTCTGTTGGGTGTGGGTGGATGGATGATGTCACTTAGTGAAGAGGAGGAGATCCCCTTGATGGCCTTGAATGTCAAAACTAAGATCTTTTTTTTTTTTTTTAATTTGAAATTTCAAAAAACTTACAAATCAAGCATAAATAAACCATTAATGTTTCCTAAGGCAAATAATACAGATAATTACCGAAATACACAATTAGTGGCAATACATCATCATAGCCCACAATCTGGGGAGATACTTAAAAGAAAATAAATCAGCACAAAAACAAATAGAGCCAACTCTAATTTATCAGGCAGCTTACTAACTTAACCCACCCACCTCCAGTTTGCTAATTACCCAGTCGTTTCCTTGACACTGATCCTGGCTTGAATGGGGAGCCAGTGAAGCTGCTTTAGGAGGGGAGTGATATGCTCTCTTCTCGGAGCTCCAAGGAGAATTCGCGCAGCACTATTCATGGCATGTTTCAAGGGGTTCAAGGTGGCCTGAGGGAGTCCTTGTAGGATGGCGTTTGCATAATCAAAATGTGGAATAATGAGGGCTTGATAGATGGTACGGAAGTCGCTTGGTTCGAGTAATGGGCGTAGGTGTCTGAGGGATCTGATCTTGAAGTAGATCGCTCTGACGGTGTTGCTATGTGTTGCTTCATGTTGAGATTCTGGTCCAATGTGACTCCGAGATAGCATATAGATGATTTTACTTGCAACTCGGCGTTGTTCACTTTCAAGTAGCTGGGTGGTGTGAACTCTGTATTTCTGGAGAGAACAAGACCTCTGTTTTCTTGTGTTGGATGTGCAAGTTTTGAGATAGGAGTCATTCAGATATTGGGTTGAAGCATTTAGTCAGAGGGGTAAGGTCTGGGCAGTCCAGGGATATCGCAGGTAAAGTAGGACATCGTCGGCGGATATCATGCAACTCACAACGAACGATCTGCTGCTGATACAGATGGGATGGATATACATGTGAAACATAAGTGACGCTAGGGAGGAACCTTGAGGAACTCCTTGACTTTGTAGGAATGGTTCCGATGTGGACCCATTTGCTCGAACGTATTGCCAGCTTCCAGAAAGGTAGGATCTGCACCACTCAAGAGCTGTTCCCCTGATGCCTTTTTCTTTCAGCCTACCAAAGGAGAATTTCGTGGCAGACCGAGTCAAAGGCCGCGCGCTATATCTAAAAAGATGAGCGCAAAACCTTGATGTATGCTGTCGATGCCTAAAATTATGGTGTTTGAAAAGCGTTGAAAGAAGAGTTTCCACTTCCGTGTGACTCTCTGAAACCATGTTGGGATGAATCTAGGGGAGCGTTGGTATCGATATGGTCTTGTAACTGTTTGTAGACTATCTTTTCGATGATTTGGGCGAGCATCGGGATGCTGGAAATGGGCCTGTATGACTCCACCTTTTGTGGGGTCTAATTTGAGTTCTTTAAAAGAGGTGTTCTAATGGATGTTTGTTTGAGAGTGGTGGGGAAAAGACACCTATGTATATTGAAGGAGCTCAGGGATGTTTTGGCAGTACCCTAAAAAGATGTATTTAAATAGATGCTTGGAGACGGAGGAGGCTTTATAGGATTGAAGAAAAAAGTTGATGTGTACCCTTTTCACAAACGTGGTAACAGAGAAGGAGGTGTCCAAACTACAGGCCAGTAAGTCTTACCTCTGTGGTGGGAAAAGTAATGGAGATGCTTTCTGAACAGAAAGGATAGTGATCTTTCTAGAATCCAAGCGGGTTTGCAAGCTCTGAGGCAACATGGTTTTTTACCAAGGGAAAGATTGTTGTGCCATAATCAATCCTGATTAATTTCTTTGCTTGGGGACCAGAGATCTAGATTGAAGAGCATGTGAGGGATATTGTCTAATTAGATTTCAGCAAAGCCTTTGCTACTGTTCCTCATAGGAGGGCTTATCAATAAACTGAGAAACCTGGGGATGGTCCCAAGGTGGTGACCTGGATCAGAATTGGTGGGGACTGAAAGATGACAGAGGGTAGTGGTAAATGGGAATTTCTCTCAGAAGAAAAGGAGGGTAAGTAGGGGAGTGCATCAGAGGGATCAGTCCTGGGAATGTTACTGTTTGGTGTCTTTGTGGGTGAAATATTGCTTAAAAAAAAAAAAAAAAAAAGCGTTTAAAAGGAAAAGTTTGCCTTTTTGCAGATGACATGAAGATTTGCAAGAGTGGACACCTTAGAGGGAGTAGACAGCCATGAAAAAATCTACCAAAATTAGAACAGTAATCTAATGCTTAGCAGTAAGAGAAGAATGCGAAGAAAGTAGCAGAGTGATAATTGGGGCTCGGGATTTCTGAAGTCCAAAGGAGCTTGTACGTGATAGGAGACGTAGAGGCTGGTGTGCACGGACCAGGAGGAGGGACCTCAGGGTGATAGCGTCTGGAGGATCTCAGGTGGTGAAATAATGAGCTGAGGTGGTGGGGTGACCAAAGCCAGAAGGGATGGCTAAGTTGCCTACAGAGAGGAATAAGGCCCTTTTTTGTTCGTACAAAGTCATTGGTGGAGGCCTTGATTGGAGGTACCGTGTTCAGTTGTTTTGGAGAACATACCTTGCAAAGGATATAAAAAGGCTTGAAAAGGTTCAGAGAAAAGTGAGCAAAAGTGATACTGGGGCCGGTGACAGAAGACATTGAGACGGAGACTTGAAGACCTAAATCATGTATACCCTGGAGGAGAGAGGAGGGAAAGAAGGGATATGATACAGATGTTTAAGTACTTGAAGGATATTGCTTGAACAAACAAAGCTTTTTTTCAAGAGACTGTTGGAATCTGTAGAATTGGAGCACAATGAAATGAAGCGTGCACAGGAGGTAAACTTAAAAACAACGTCAGGAAATACCTTTTTCATTGAAAGGGTAGTGAATGTCGGAATATCCTCCTGAAGGAAATAGTTGGGAGCACCCCCAACATCTCCGACGGGCAATTCAAAGAGGCATGGGGACAGACGCAACCCGAGGATCACTACACAAGCCAGCAAGAGGATGGAAACAAAGCAACGTACAGTATTGTAACTTCATAACATAGGGGGGGCTAATCTGCATGGAGTGGGCCGGTATAAACTCTACAGCTCTAGCCACCTTACACCTCGGCTCACCGACTGCGCATGCGACCCCCATGCGGGTCTTGATCTGCCACCCCTCACCTATACTATGTTACTATGAGAGCCTGAAATCCTGCCATATTGTCAGGAAGGGACTAGAGTTTTAGTATCCTAGGCTTACCCTGCTTCCAGCTAGTCAGCTGTAAAACCCTCGCCTTTCCTTTCTCCTTCTCTCTTCCCCCTTCTCCTCCCGTCTGATCTGAAACGAAAACTGTGGGAAGATAAGCCTTGCCCCCTGCTACTGCATGAGGATGGAACTGCTATAGGGTCTTCCACCGGAGCTGTCATGAAGCCCAGCAAGCCTTTCTATGAAAACTGGCCAGTCTGGGTTGCTTGGAAAGCACCCATCAGATCTCAAAAGAAAATACTATTCTAAGCTGCTCCGCTCCTTTAACTGGGAGGTGGGCGATACCTAAGGCTGTCTGGCAAAATGCTGGGTTAATGCACATATCCTTCCGTAAACAATATTCAAACTTTTTTATACTTCAGCTAAAGTATTAACCTTAAATCCACAATTTTTCTGGTGGAAAAAATTCCATAGTTTAGTTATGACTAAAAAAATGTTGAACTAGAATCCATTTTAAAATATACAGGGTATTACTAGTTAGATTTACATAGTGTCTCCTCAGTCCTAGTATTAGTGGAAAAAGTAAAAAAACCTACTCTCTACCCAACCCCCCCCCCCCCCCCGCCCCCCCCCCCCCCCCACCCCACCACCCCGCCACCATACTCATGATTTATAAAACGTTTGCTAGGAATAATGTATTCCTTAGCTGGCACTTTAAAAAAATGCAGAGTAGGTATTTTGCTAAAGTGTGCTTTAGTACCTGCACATAACACGCCAAAAATGCACAGAACCATGGTGCAGTAAGTGCAAAGCCACCACGTTACCTGCTAGGGATGTGGACAGCATTTTTCCAATAGGAAACATACCAGCACAGGCATGGGTAATGTGGTGCATAATTACCATGGGGGCAGTTAGCATTAACCTATTGATGGGGAGGTAGTGCAGCCACCCGTGGATATCCAGTGGCACTAACCATATTAGTGTACGGCTGAATTCCTCCGGGCCAATTGGCATTTAACATGGTTTGCAAGTCTGCAAACCCGTGTAAATGCCTTAGAATATCCCCCCTCCCCCCCCATGAGAATAGCTTCTTGCTTCATTAAAAAAAAAGAACTATTGTTTGATTTACCTTTAAGATTATCAGAGTCCAAATTTCTTTATGAGCAATAAAATTGCATTGTTTGTATAAAGTTGAAGCAGAAACAAGGATTTTTCTCAGGGGCCTTATATCCCAAAATTATTTCCCATCATTACCATATAAATCAGAGCCATTATCTTTCTTCCAGAACGTTTTCCACTCTAATAAATCACTGCCTATTGGACTTGAAAAGCTGATAAAAAATTTGAGATTGGTTTTGTGGAGTGTATAATGAGTTTGTTGAATAATTTGCAACACCTTCAGTTTATGCCCACAAAAATATTATAATGTATGTGCGTACTTGGAAAAATCTTAAGCATGAGCATTTCCAGCTGCCCGAGAGAAGGCATACGGTGCCCGCACCTAGATTACTGTATTACTTACACCCCTATAATAAAAAGGAAAATAGGCGCTCACCGGTTTTCTTTATAAAATAACATGGATCAGGATGGGCACGTTCTGGGTGCCAAACAGGTAGGGCGGTCTGGTTTATAAAATTACCCTCCGTATTTCTTGAAGATAGCATAAAGCTGTCTGGTCGTTCTCATGGCATTAATCTAATTCCCAGATTCCTTGGGCCCAATATTAACAAAAAAAATGAACTCCTAAATTTAGGTTCCGAAAAGTTTAGGCCTCCTAAATGTATCCCCTATTTTCAGTCCAAACATAGGAGCCTAACTTTTCATCATCATCATTGCTCCTCAAAATTTAATAACATTCTTGAATTTCATAGTCGTATAAATTCCAACAACTGAAGATTAACATCCCAACAATGGATCTTTCTGTTTAAGTTATATTTTTCTATCCAGCTCTTGTGTGCCTAGATTAACCAATTCTGACCTTGGCCAACAGTTTTAAACCCTTCAACTTGGGATATGTTTACTAAAGAGCGTTAAGGGAGCAAGTTGAGCCATTAATGCCTGTTATCAGGCACCCTTGTGCCAGTTTAATGCTGTGAAAAAGCTGCGTATAACGGGTTTTAAAGGTTCCCTGAAGTGTTACGGGCACAGCAGGCGGAGAGAGGGCATTAACAATGGGTGTTCCCTTAACGTCTGTGGAGCTAGCGTGTGTTAAAGCCCTTTAACCCGCTGGGAACGCTTAACGCTAAGTAAACCTCATGGAAAAGGGTGTATTTTGAGGATAAGGAAGGCCTATTTTAATGTCTGCAATGTGATTCAACAGACAGGGAAGCCCAACAATAGTGATAGCAGAGCTCCTTTATCACAGTCAACAGCATAGTGCCCAAGTATGAAAGGGCCACTAATGTTTGTGGTGCAAATGGGGGCAAAGGAGGGGGACTCGTGGGTCATGCAGTGGGAGTT